>CAVNYN010269946.1:0-89114 GCA_963692815.1 Nyctanthes arbor-tristis
AGATTTCTTGTGTTGTTTGCTGGTTGGGCAAATAGTAGAAATTGGTAGATGCGATAAAGCTTGTTATATTTTTATTGTAATACTTGAGGGATGTGTTTTGGAGAGTGAAAATTCTGTATGGTTGTAGCGACTTTAATCATATAGTAAAAAGTTTTGACAGTCCGTTAAATTCGTCTTTGTCTTTTATTTTTCTTGTCTCAATTAAATTCCTTGAACAACGGTCCTGCGGGCGTTCTCGGGGAATTTACATTAATTCCCAACATTGTGTTACGAGTTAAGGTATTTTGTTACCAAATTTTTTCTTGTTACGATTTTTTTTGGTTGGTTTTTGTTATTTATTACTAATTTTTTTGCGGCGGTGGCGGTGGTGGCAACGGCAACGGTCTATTCTAAAACCACTTAATAATTATAGTAATAATTATAATTATAATATTAATAAAAATAGTAAATATTATAATTAAATTTAATTAAAATTTTAAATTGATTAAAATTTAGTAAGGGTACTTTTACAATTAAGTATGGTAATTTTGCAAATATTTTTAAATAACACTGCAATCTTCAAACTCTAAAGACCAAAAGAATTAAAAACACCCTATTGTCTCAGGCCAGGCCGCAAATGCTAGGTCATGGGCCGAACTTGTTAAAACTTGTAGGCCCATTGTATCCAACATTGGGGTTTTCATATTATGAAGGCCGAAAATGATTCCTGGGCTAGACTTGACCCCATTAAAGAATTTTGCAAGTCAAGCCTAATAACGCCAAGCCGAAAAGTGAAAATGACATTTTGTTTAAAAAAGATTTATATACATATGTGTGTATCATATATCTGTGTATATCAGTATATGTATACTAGTGTATTATTATACATGTGTGCACGTAAATTAGTAGTAATTATTTACATTTTTTTAATCAATAATGCAAACTTTTAGTATTTGTTAATCTTACTATATTTGAATTCTCTCTCTTTTTTTAAGCATTATATTTGAGTTCTTAATAATAAAGTTGGCTTTATATTTCGCATAAAAACTGATACTAGGATCACTAATATATTAATCTAATTTCATTTTCATGAAAAAAAATTATATGTAAAGGTGCATCAATTTTATTTTTATTTTTTGCAAAATCAAATTTGAAAAGATCTAGGTCGTTGATTGTCGATTACAACAATTTAAGTCGACAAAAAATTTTATATTGATTTTCAAAATCATCTATATATATATATTTGCAAAATTAGATTAATTATTATTTGAGAAAAACCAAGTGTTTATAATTGGTATTTTTCACTCTGTAATTATGTGCATTTATAATATTAAAAGAAGTCTCACTTCAATGAAAACAGCTGAATTAAATAAAATATAATGATAGCATTAAATTTTAGAATAAATAGTATCAATTTATAGAATTAAATTAACTGATATTTAAAATAAAAAAATTAGTAACACTTAAGAAATTATATGGTTATTATGTCTATTATTTAATTTTAATTTGACAAAATATTGGAGTTCATATAATCAAATGTCATACGAATTACTAAGAATTTAATTGCGCTAATATAAAAAGATTGATTTGTATGTGAAAATTGAAAAAGTAAAAAAATATACTTTTATCTTAAATCTTTGACGTACTTTTATGGACTATATATTTATAGACATCTCTTTTTAATTAATTCATATTAAAGTTCATGTTAAAATCTTCGAGTTAATATCCATATTGCATATTTTTTCGATTTTCAAATAGTGATGATTTTATCAGAAGAAACAAAAAAAAAAAAAAAAAAAAAACAAGTTTTCGACAAAAATTGTACTTTTTGCAACTTTTATTGTACTATAGTTAGTGCTTACATCTATTGTACATCAAGTTTTACTAAGTTGTATTTAGAAGGTTAAATTTGAAAACTAAAAAAATTGTAATCCATTTGTACCTTGTGCTGGAAATATTGTACCATTCTAATAAGCCACTTGTATATTTTTTGGACAAAAATTGTAATTCTTGCAACTTTTATTGTACTATAGTTAGTGCTTACATCTATTGTATATCAAGCATTTTTGTTTTTTTTGACGGGGTTTGTACATCAAGCTTACTAAGTTGTACTGAGAAGGATAAATTTGGAAACTATATAATTGTCGTCTATTTGTACTTTGTGTTGGAAATGTTGTACCATTCTAATAAGTCACTTATATATATTTAGGATTAGGATATATATATATATATATATATATTTATATATATATTATTTCCAATACCATTTTGTCCATCGTCATTTCTTGCCACAAGCTCAACTATTGCAACCTCTTGAGAATTTTGCAGCTGAAGTCCTCATCCTTCGAAAGATAAAGAACTCGAACCCCAATTATTTTTGACAAATCTACCCCCTTAATTTCTGAACTATGTCATAGTTCAATGGTAAGACTCAATAGAGGTTGGTTTCCATTTCAAGAAGAACTGAGTCTTTCCAAGATGACCTTTCGAAAAGTTAAGATTTTATGAACTTATAAGCTGCATTTTTTTATCTTATTGGAGTAATTTTGTTGAAGTGCATTCTCTACCTAGAGAAGCTTGCTGATGAAATTGGTCTACTACAATAATTTGTGAAGAACTTCTATAAGAAAGAATCCCAGTAAAAATGCAAATACTATATTTTTCAGTGGTCCACTCTAAAAAATACTCGATAATATATATATATATATATATACACACACACATATAAAACAAGTGTCACAAGAATTAGATCCCAAAGGGATATATGAAGTGAAAGGTGAAAAAAGTCTCAAGTTTATAACATGATTGAAGGTCCACATTGTTCCTTTCTGTTAGGTCACATGTCTTTATGGGTATCTTATCTCATTGTCTTTTTGTTTAACTACTGTTTTCTTGTTTTATATGACTTTGATATTTGATAAGCACAAAACTTCGATTATGAAAATAATTTTAATATCCTTGTGACGATCAATGTCACAATTAGAAAGAAGTTAGGTATTTTTTGTCTTCTTCGTTGTATTATTTAGAAAAAAAAATCCTTGCATTTCAAGAGTAAGAATCGAGAATCTACATGTGAGTTTTTACCAAATTATTGTTAGAAAGATAAGGGTATATAGGTAACTTTAGGCATAATTTTGAGTGGAACCCAGTTCTTCAATTTTGAAGAAGAACTTAGATTTGTGTTCTCCAATACGGAGTTTTGAAACCGTATATTAACTTGCTCAAAATGATGTTTAGATATTTTAAAGACACTATATCGAACAGAGGCCTCGGCCTACACGACGCTCTTCCGATCTGTTTAGTTTCGGCTTTAATAAGCTTCCATTTTCTGCATCTGATCTTTATATAATTTTCTAACAAATAACAATTATATAATAAAACAAGACTTATGATTTGACATTAGACTCATCTATTTGATTTGAAACAAACCATATATTGCGCTGTGTTTGGCAAAGCAATTTATACCAAATTTGGTTTATAACTACTCAGCCTAAAACACGGTTGGCAAATGCAAGTTTTTCGAATTTGCATGGTCCACAAGTGTTTCGGTGAAAACTGGATTACGTGTTTCGGTGAAAAACTGGATTAAGTGCGATTGTAATGAGGTGTGCAAGAACTTCCCAAGACAAAATTAGCTTTGGTGTAAACACCAAGCATTTTACAGACATTTTTTTCAGAGATCATTTTACCTTTCTGGTAAGCCGCAAAACTTTTTGACATTTAAATAAATATATTTGTATCAAGTGAGTATAACAAACAAAAAATCTAGGTAAGAAATTGTCATATCAATTCCATTATAGTGCTATTAGCTAATATCAAGGGTCAATTAGTAAGGTCAATACTAACGTGAATGCGAGTCTTGCAAGGTCAAACCACCAATAAAGGGATAATTATATATTTTGGTCTATTTTTAAAGTAGGGCCTAGCACCATAAGGTATCAGCAGCTAATACTATATTATTTTAATTGTAACATCAATTTCATTATAACGCTAACGACTGACACCATAAGGCTCAAATGTTTGTTATGAATGAGATCGTCTGTAATACTACAATTGCGGTACAACCTTCTATTAACAAGATGCCAATTTGTTCTTTAAAAAAAAAAAAAAAGAAGGATGTCAATTTGTTAAATGATCCACTCTAGACTTGGCGAAACGGTCTAGCGAGCTGAACTCGGCTTGGCTCGCTGTAACCAGTTTGTGCTCGGGTTGTGTTGAGATTAATAGTATAATATAAAAACCACAAGTGTATGGATTAAATAAGTAATAATGTGGTTAAAGAGTATGATTGTCATTTCCACGAGAAATGTATTAAGTAAGGAAATTATCAATTCGCAGCGCTATCTGAAAATGAAAATATTTGTTTTTTGTAGAAGTAAATTAAAAGATATAAATATTAAAAGTAAGAAACTTAAAGAAAAGAGTATTAAATGCACTCAAGTTTAATGGGTTAAGAACAAATCAGTAATTATTGGACTCACAATTTCACCATTGTTGTTCCCTGTGGTTACGCATTCATTGATCCAACATCAACTAATTTATGCTAACAATTGAATTTTACTAAATTGATTAGTTACTCTTTTCAAAGTTAGTCAGTCCTATTTAACCAAGCCAATTCACTTATTGTTAAGTGAATTCGTTATAAATCTAATTAACACATTTATCAGAAAGAAATTCAAATAGGTATCCTCGGACTTCCGATCTCCTTTGGTGATCGCATTAGCTACAAGATTAAAATTAAATCTCTTTATCTTGCCTTATTTAATGATCTTTGTTGCCTATTGTTATCTAAGTATTTAAACACAACTCAATAAATAATTCACCAGTTGATTAAAAAGATAACAGTTTGAAAAGCAACAATAAAGATTTAACACAAAATAATTAACAAAAGTTGGACCAAAAAACATGGGTTCATCACGAGACTACATTGATCGTCCCAAGAAAAAAAAAATTAGGTTCTCATAGAATAAATGGATTATATGAATAAATTCTTGAGAACAAAGATCTTTGTTCTAAATTTCTCTGACCCCAAGCTTAAAATTAAAAATCCCAGTTGGATCCCTATGACAGCCTCCACACTAATAATGTATCTTGTGTTCCCAAAACCATATATAATTCTAAGACAAAAACCTATTTATATGAGGTCAACAAGCCCGCAAAATGTGTATAAAATCTATGCATAAGAAGTTACCAAAAGAGAATCCTAATAATCAAATAAGAAAAGTAGTAAAATTTTTCAGGCGTCTGAACTGTGCAGCCGCATAGTTGTATGTTTTTTCCCTGCATGATTGTACTTGGTTCTCTGAATTTGCTCTTATGTGCAGTCATTCTGCTGTATTTCTCTCTTCTTCCTTCTTTCAATTTAGTTCTCGCTCCTTGTAATCCTTGCAAAGTTAGTCCAAACTTGGCCAAAAATCCATCTCTTTCATTCCATCTTGAATTGTAACAGAAAAATTGACACTAACTTAAGTATGAAAATTTAACAAAAGATAAAAGTGCATTAACTCAAGTTTAGGGATTAAATAAATAGAAATTATATGACTATCAGCTCCTACTCGTCGAGTCGAAGTAGGTCGAGTTTAGCTCAATTCACCATGTTTTCGACTTGTTTTCATGTTAGGGTGAGCACGAACGGCTCACGAGCTAGCAGTCACCAACTCATGAGCTTTTCACAGCTTTTTTTCCCCAGTCTTCCTTGGTTTTAGCAACGAGCAACTCATGCTCGGACCTTGGCAAGGAACGCACAAGATCGGAAGACTGGTTAGGGGAACCATTCATGTTTGGGCTCACATGAGAGCAAAACTCCATGAGTGGCAATGAGCCATTGTTGCTAATTCTAATCTACTCTCATCTAACATCATGAGACGAGTTCAATGACAAAATTGTTAACCGGTAAGAAACTTGATCTTACTTCATATAGAGATCTATCTTTCTATTAAATGTTCGCATCATGTAATAAAATGTCATCATCCTTCCTGTAATTCCATTGGCAAGTCTCACGTGTCTGTTACAAAGCAGACACGGCACGTGCTTGACTCATGACTCTTCTTTGTGAATAAACCAAACGCGTCCCACAATCCCACGTACCTATCGACGAAATAGAAAAACACTGGTATTATTTTACTCGAATAACATTGGTCACTGAATTTCGGAGAAAATACAACCGCACGCCCCACCAAATTGTTGATTCCATTCTTTCCTCTATTATAAAGGAGTGGACAAGCTCAGCCATTTCTGTTATCAACAAGAACTCTCAAAATCGGCTGCCTCTTTCCTCTTGCATTTGTAACAAATAATCAATTTTTAGATCCAGAATTCCAGGATACAACATCTGCCAAGCTTCCCTGTTTACCTAGCTGTTTATGTTAAGTTTGGGCTTCAATAAATAGGGGAACTTTCATTTCTTTTCTTTGTGCTCTTGGGGAAAAACTGCTTCTTTACCATGCAAGTCAAGAAATTGGTGTCTTTGCCATCTCGTACTGGAAGACATTTGCAGCGGTATAACCGGGGCTATCGCCTCGTTGTTGGGTATGCATTTTCCCCAATTGATTTAATAATTGAAGACCCTTTTCTCTTTGATTTTGATTCTGTTTGATGATCATTTGATTTTTGTGAAGTTTGTCATGTGGTTTGACATTCATCTCATTATTTGAGGTTCCATTAAAATTTCTTCATTTATTTATGATGATTCATGGGGTGGTTATGTTTTGAGGGTAATGTGTTCAAATGTGAAAACCATAATCAACTTAAGGCTACACCTTTTTAAGATTGAAATGGAATCCAACACTTAATACATACTTAAAACGCTCAGACGAGAAGTTTGATCCATTTGGAGCTCGAAGGAGCTGTCATGATACCAATTTTGGTGTTACTACACAAGTGACGAGTCACCATCTTGCTAGAGCTTGTAATGAATAAACAATCACTTTCATAATCATAAATATGGAAAGAAAGGGCTCGGGAGGATCCTGACTGTTATGTAAATGAATAAGAATTGAAAAAGTTGGAAGCATTTAAATTCTTAAAGATTGATTGTCTTTTTCTCTCCTTTTTTATGTTTGGTTGAAAGTTGAGCGCTAAATTTCTATTTTATTTGCAACTCTGCAGATGTATTCCATACAGACTCAGGAAAACTAGCAAATCATCTTCAATTGAAGAACTGGAGGTTCTTTTGATCAGTTCTCAGAAGAACTCTAACATGATGTTTCCCAAGGTATTCTTCGGTTAAATCCTTTGTAATTTACACGACGCTCTTCCGATCTTAATCATTTAGAGGGCAGATTCTCTTGTTGACGTTATTCTTTTTTTGAATTATTAGGGTGGTTGGGAAATTGACGAGGATATAGAAATAGCAGCTGCAAGAGAGACGCTAGAAGAAGCTGGCGTAATAGGCTTGCTTGGGGTTAGTATCTGTAATTGTTGTTGAAACTTGCTCTGTTTGGTCTTAACATTTCTCTAATTACTTCTTTGATGGACGCAAATATGGTAAAAACGTGTCTTTTTGGACTAGTGAGGCTTTTGATATGCAATTTTCATCAGAAGCAAGAAATGAAGAGAATCTCAATGGATGATTTTTCACATCGACGTCTATTTTGTGTCGGCTGCATTGGCATTTCCTTAAATCCAAGGAATATTTCCTAAGATTTGTGATTGAGTTAGGAATAAGGGAAATTTTGAAGACTTAAAACTCTAAAGTAAAATCGTGACATAAATTGTGTGACTGATAGAATTTTCAGCCCTTCATTTGGTCATGATCTTTTGCTGTATTCTAATTCTTTTTTCTTGCTTTTGTTTCTTTCAGGATAAATTAGGTGAATGGATTTTCAAAAGCAAAAGCCAAGAGAAGTTTCACGAGGGATCCATGTTTTCGCTGTTAGTCACCGAGGAATTAGATATTTGGCCTGAGAAAGACGTCCGTCAACGGAAATGGGTATGTCCAAACATGGAACTTCTGCACACCTTGTCCTAACAAAATTGTCTAATGCAATCTTGTTATAGAACGAGTTCTGATACCATATTAAATTTTAACTCTACAGATGACGGTTAATGAAGCTAGAGAAGTATGTCCTCATTCCTGGATGAAGGAAGCTTTGGATGCATTCGTTTGTCAATTCGTGATTATCCAGGATGAACCGGTTGCATCCTATATATTAGAACCCTGCAGAGCTGAAGATCTAAGAGTGAGCGTTGGATGTCAAGTTGTGGAAGAGGATGTTGACCGTTGCATAGTTAGCTGATGGCCGGTTGAGCCATCTAGGGCTGTGTTCCATTGATAGGATCTGGTCAGTCTGGAAGGACCGACAAGGTTCCTCTGTTTTCTAGAAATGACAACAGAAAAGAAAGAGGTTCAGGCGACTAACTTGGTAGGAGGTCGCCTAGTGTTCCATTTTCACGGTCGAGCCACCAAAATGGGAATTGGCTTGATGATGTTAGCTCAGCAAATAGAGAGTTTCTCCTTTTTCTTTTTTATTTATTATTATTATTATTATTTTTTTTTTTTGTGGGTGGGGGTGGGGGAAGGCAGATAAGATGTACAGTGTAACTTCAACTTGATTCTTCATTCTTTAATGAAACTACAGTGTTCTTTCTTGTCGGTTCCATTTTTCCCCCTTTTTTCCCCTTATTGAATTACATAATTGTTGGGAATTTAACTAATTTCTTTAAACCCGTGTGATTAATATAGGCAATTAATATATTAAATAATAATATATGTGCAGAAATTTAAATAATACCAGAAATTATTTAACCGCTCTTCCGATCTCCGTAAAACCCTCCAACGAGAAGGGAAAATCGACGGGGCAAACCGACAACTCCACTATTTACTAAATAATAATGAGAATACAATGTTTATCCTCTCAAGATTATCGCCCTAAATCAAGAGGTAACACACGACCACAATCACGCAACACCGTCAAGAACAATATTCTTAGCACCACAAATAACTCATCTAACAATAGATGGAACCCGACGCTCAACAATAAGAGATAAAGGAAAAATATCACCTAATCCGTTCTAATAAATAACTTGGAGAAACCACCGCTTGAAGAAGACGAATATCAAATCAAATGTCCAAAAACTGTTTCAAGCATCCACAATTAAAGTGGCAGAATTTTTCCTTCCAATTGTCTCGTTTCCCGTGTGTGAATATGTGAGCAATTTGTTTCTGCCTTTCTCGTATACTTTGTTTCTCTTCTGCCTCCTCACGTGTACATCCTTCAACATATATACATATATATATAGTGCCTTAAATTTAATTCAATTTGGCCTAAGATTTCGTGTCCTTCAAGTCTTTCAATTTTATTCAACCAAATTACTTAATTCATCCTCCAACTTTTGTCTGGTATTTAAGTTTGGTATCATCATGGGCTAGACCCGCCCAACAATCTCCCCCTTCAGTCCATGAGGGAGGTATCCCAAACTCCAAGTGTATCACTTGAAATGCATACCGACCTGTCCGGCACAAAACTCAAGCTTTTGCTTAGTAACTACTTTTGTCAACATATCAACAATGTTCTTGTTAGTGTGAATCTTTTCCAACTGTAGAAGCTTCTCATTAACTACTTCACGAATTCAATGATATCTGATATCAATGTGTTTGGTGCGAGAATGATACATAGAGTTCTTACTCAACTCAAGAGCACTCTGACTGTCACGATAAATGACGTACTCACTTTGCTTCAACTTGAGCTCTTCAAGAAACTTTTTCAACCATATCACCTATTTTGCTGTTTCAGTGATAGCAACAGACTCAGCCTCTGTTGTAGATAGAGCTACGTATTTTTGCAACTTAGACTGCCAAGAAACAGCTCCCCTTGCTAAAGTAAACAAGTACCCAAATATAGATTTTCTGTTGTCAAGATCACCTGCCATATCTGCATCTGTATACCCTGTCAAAGTTGGTTGAGCTCCCCCAAAACCCAAACACAAATAAGAAGTTCTTCTGAGATATCGCATAATCCATTTTACTGCTTCCCAATGCTTTTTGCCTGGATTAGACAGAAATCTGCTAACTACACCAACTGCGTGTGCAATATCAGGACGAGTACAAATCATAACATACATCAAACTACCAACAGCTGAAGAATAGGGAATAGCCTCCATTTTCTTCTTTTCCTTATCAGTCGAAAGACTGGATTTCTTGGTTAGTTTGAAATGAGATCTAAGGGGTGAGCTAACTGGCTTAGCCCCTTTCATGCCGAACGTTTCAAGTACTCGCTCAATATAATGTTTCTGTGATAACCAAAACTTCTTAGATTTTCTTTTTTGAACAATCTCCATACACAAAATCTGTTTAGCTGACCCCAAATCTTTCATATCAAATGACTTATGCAAGGAATCCTTCAAATTCTGTATCAATCCTACATCCTGACCAACTATAAGCATGTCATCAACATAAAGCGGCAAAATAATGAATTTATCACCTGGAAAAAATTTGAAGTAAACACAAGAATCTGCAGTAGTTCTTGTGTATCCCTAACTCATCATAAAAGTATCAAATTTTTTATACCACTGTCTTGGTGCTTGTTTTAGGCCATACAAACTCTTCTTTAATTTGCATACAAGGTGTTCTTTCCCTTTCTGTTCAAACCTTTCTGGCTGTATAATATAAATCTCTTTCTCCAAATCACCATGAAGAAAGACAGTCTTCACATCAAGTTGTTCAATTTCTAAGTCTAAACTGGCTACTAAACCCAAAACAACTCTAATGGATGTCATCTTCACTACATGGGAGAAAATCTCATCAAAATCAACACCATATTTCTGCCCAAAACCTTTCACAACCAAGCGAGCCTTATACTTCAACAAGTCACCATTGCTGTCTCTTTTGATTTTATACACCCATTTATTCCTCAAAGCTTTCTTACCCTTAGAAAGATTTACCAGCTCATAGGTGTCATTCTTTTTCAAAAAAGTCATCTCATCTACCATGACTTTCATCCAGTGGGATTTGTCTTTATGACCCTGAGCCTCTAAATAACTTTCTGGTTCTCCATCCTCAGTGAGCAAAATATACTCAGACTCAGGATACCTGATAGATGGTATACGCCCTCTTGCAGATCTTCTTGATTCTCCAATTTCTTCTTCAACAGGGGTCTGCTCCCTCTGATCAGTAATCTGCTCCTTCTGATTTCTAGTCTGATCAACTAGACTGTCATCGATTATTTCATCATCAATAGGAGCTACCTGACTACTAGTGCTAGGCTGAGATGCTGAAAAATTATGAGGTGTGACACCAGGAACAACTAAAGTCATCTCTTTAGGCTGTTCGACTTTATCAAAGTCCTCAATCGTCTGATCTTTATAAAACACTGCATCTCTATTTCTCACAAGCTGCCTTTTCTTTAAATCTCAAAACTTGTATCCAAACTGTTCATCACCATAGTCAAGAAACACACAAGGAGTAGCTCTGTCATCAAGCTTCGATCTATATTCCTTATGTAAGTATATGAAGGTTTTACACCCAAACACCTTCAGATGAGAGTATGAAACATCTCTGCCATTCCAAACTCTTTCTGAAGTATCAGAATCCAAGAAAATTGAGGGAGATCTATTATTCAAATAGCAAGCAGCCCGAACTGCTTCACCCCAAAATGTCTTAGGAAGTTTGGCTGTCTTCAACATGCATCTGACTCTATCAAGAATGGTACGGTTCATTCTTTCTGTCACACCATTATGCTGAGGAGTCCCTGCTCTTGGAACCTCATGTCGAATCCCAAAATCTGAGCAATACTCTCTGAATGCATGTGAAGTGTATCCCCACCATTATCTGTTCTGAGGCTTTTTAAACACTTCCCTGTTTCTCGTTATACCATGGTGTGAAACTGCTTAAAGCACTGGAGTACCTTATCCTTAGATTTCAGAAGATAGATCCATAATTTCTTAGAAGCATTATCAATAAATGTAATAAAATATTTGTTTCCACCCAAAGATGCTACATTACAAGGAAAACTCACATCATAATGCACAAAATCTAAAATATTCTCTTTTCTTTTAAACGTGCCAGAAAAAGAAACTCTAGTTTGCTTACTGAATAAACAATGATCACATCATTCTAGGGACGTACCATTGGCTAAAGAGATAACTGCCTTCTTAGCAAGAACCTGCAAACATTTTTCACTCATGTGCCCAAGCCTCCTGTGCCATAAATCAGGAGAAGGATCTTCAACTGTATTTAACCCAGTCTTACAAGACTTTGCATAAGTCCTGTATTGCATGCAACAAAGCTTTCCACTGGCGACAACTATTGATCCCATTACTAACTTCCACTTCTAATCACCAAAAGTATTGAAATACTGATTTAGTCGAGAGTGTTTATTGCAAGCAGATTAAACCGCATATCAGGAATATGCCTTACATCCTTCAGAATTAGGATGTATCCCATATTTGTCTCCAGGTGAATATCATCGATCCCCATGATTTTGAAATGTGAAGAATTAGATATTTGACTGGCCATAATCAAATGCTCTATATGTAGTAAACAACTCAATATTTCTGCAAACATGGTATGATGCACCACTGTCAACATGCCACTCAGTAAGAGGGTCTTCAATATACAGGCATTGACCCACTCCGCAAGAGAGTACATCACTAGTCACCACACCTACAGTATTTTCATCCTCTTTCTTTTGATTATTACCCTCCTTCTGCTCTCTCAACCAAATCCTACAATTTCTTTTATAATGACTCTCTTTGCCGCAATAATAATAAATCTTTTTATCTTTTAATTTGGACCTGCCTCTAGACTTGTTGTGACGCCTTTGCCCTTTGTTCTTGCTTCTTCCTCTGTGATCATCTGAAACAAGAGCCAATGTATTATCTGAACCCACATGCAAATATGAAGATTTCCTCCTAATTTCCTCATTCTGCATACTGTTCTTCACAGAATCTATAGATAACACACCATCTGAAGTAGAGTTCCTTATTGTCAAAACAAAAGTTTCCTAACTGTCTGGCAAAGAACTCAAAGGCAGTAATGCTTTCAATTCATCCTTAAGAGTCATTCCTATTGTCACCAGTTGATTCACAACATTCTGAAAATTATTCAAGTGCTCTGTCACACTCGTACCGTTCTTATATTTCATATTGACCAAGTCTATGATTAGAAAGGACTTTCTGACTGCAGTTTTCTTCTCAAACATTGACTCCAATTTAGTCAACAATTTATTTGCATCTGTCTCTTGTGCCACATGATGAAAAACACTATTATTTACCCACTGCATTATCGTCCCAATAGTTTTCCTGTGCAATTTCTGCCAATCTCTATCTTCCATATCTTTCAGTTTAGAATCATCACCATTAATAGGATTATGCAAATCCTTACAATAAAGGATATTCTCCATCCTAGGTTTCTATATCACCCAATTGTGATTGGTAAGCCTGATCATAGCACTACTAACTGAGTCATCTATTTTAATCCACACAATTGAACCTGGCTCTGATACCACTGTTGGGAATTTAACCAATTTTCCTAAACCCGTGTGATTAAAATAGGCAATCAATATATTAAACAATAATATATGTGCAGAAATTTAAATAACACCAGAAATTATTTAACGTCATAAAACCCTCCAATGAGAAGGGAAAATTGACGGGGCAAACCGACAACTCCACTATTTATCAAATAATAATGGGAATACAATATTTATCCTCTCAAGATTATTGCCATAAATCAAGAGGTAACCATACACGATCATAATCACGCAACACCGTCAAGAATAATATTCTTGTCACTATAAATAATTCATCTAACAATAGATGGAACCCAACGCTCAATAATAAGAGATAAAGGAAAAATATCACCTGATCCGTTCCAAGGATTAACTTAGAGAAACTACCACTTGAAGAAGACGAATACCAAATCGAATGTCCAAAAACTGTTTCAAGCGTCCACAATTAAAGTGGCCGAATTTTTCCTTCCAATTGTCTCGTTTCCCATGCGTGAATATGTGAGCAATTTGTTTCTGCCTTTTTCGTGTACTTTGTTTCCCTTCTGCCGCCTCACGTGTACATCCTTCAACATATATATATATATATATATATATAGTGCCTTAAACTTTAATTTGGCCTAAGATTTCGTGTCCCTCAAGGCTTTCAATTTTATTCAGCTAAATTACTTAATTCATCCTCCAACTTTTATTTTGTGTTTAAGTTTGGTATCATCATGAGCTGAACTCGCCCAACAATAATTACATTGAAATATGAAGGAAATTGTGTAATGCACATCAATATTGAACAAGCAGGTGATTGCGTTCAACTGTTACGGATTTTTTTTCCCAGATCGGAAGAGCACACGTCTTATCTTCACTTTGCATTTCAAATATCGTCAAAAACGCCCCATATTTTGACAAAAGAGAGACCCCCTTAAAATCAATATCATGCATAAAACGTGTTAATTATCATGATAATGATCTATCAAGAAACTGAGCAACGCACACTTTAAAACATCATCTTATTGACACTTGAGGTTCAGAGAATTTTCAAAAATTGTGACAGGAATCATGAACCAGAGAGGATCCAAGAAGACTTGGTTGATTTGGAGCCCTCTAATCTTGTACAAGTACATGATAAGTCAATAGAATGAGAAAGCAAATAATCTATTCGTCGGAGCCAGCAAGCATGCGAGCCATCACTAAAAGCTTGTTTTGTTTGTTAAAATTGATTCGTAAATCTTAACATGATATCAGATCTCAATTATAAGCTCAAAAGAGTAATTTAAATTAGTTAGAGCTCAAACAAGCTACCGTCTTGTGGACCCCAGCTCGTGCTACTCCTCTTAACCAATTTGATTCATTGACACGAAACTGCCTGGCAAATTCTGAGAAAGTACAAAAATTACTGGTATGAATGATCCTGATTCCAAATTGTTCTGCTGATGCCTGATGGATTCACAGTGAGAAGCCTTTAAAAGTCTTCCAATTTTAAAATGAAGTTCAAAATTGTGGTGCAGCAGCAACATCTTCCTCTTTGCCTTCCTGTTTTTGAAAGAATGCATATCTTTTAGTCCCGATTTCCCGTCATATGTCTAATGGGACAATTAACACGTGGATTGTCCAATGATTTCTCGTCATGTGTGTGTCTGACAGGATGATCTCACAACGTGGGGATCATTTTTAGCATACCTTCGGACAGGTTAATCTCAGACCTCGTGCACTGTTTGGATTAGCTCTTTATTCTATTGTTGTTAACTATAGCATTTTTCACATGTTTGTAGGAACAAAAATACACTATGATTAAAAGGGGTAATGTTAATGTGGATTAAGGTTGTTTATAGGGTGAGGCAGATCTTTTGACAGACAATTTGCTGTAGATTACTTCTTACTTTTGACCCCTATTTTAGATTTGTATTATATTTGATCCAGCGTTCGAGGAAAGAAACGTGTGCGTAAGTGAATGTGGCATTCTTTTTTAAAGCTTTTTGAACGCGAGTTTCTTTAGTCGGTCAACATTTCATAACTCCGAAATCATAGTTATGATTTTCGCGGGAGTTATTATTCTTTGTCGCGTCAATATGTTTCAGTTAGTGTTAAGATTAACCATATAAGGTGGCTTAATCCATATTTATCCAATAGCATCTGGGTTAAATCATTTTCGGGTAAAACTCATGAATTCAAAAATGGGCAAAAATTTCAGGATGTTACCAATTATCTTGATTGAAGGCTCTTAACTGCATCACATTCACGGAGAGAAATTTAGGTCGGACCACGGGACGGACAATACCATCCAATATGCCCGCTCAACAAAGTGCATCCACATCATCAGTAGTCCATCTACCTACAACGAGATAAAAATCATCTAGAAAAACATAAACGCATGAGAGACAATTTCAACTCATTTCACTGGATGGCAAAGGCCGGAAGGGCCACCTTAATGAGGCGGCATCACCTGATATAAACAGAAAACGAGCATATTGTCCTTGGCATCATTGTTCGACACTCTATACCAATCTTGATCATGGTGTGTAAAAGATGACTCTCCTTTTGAATAAATTTCTTTAAAAACATGTCATGAAATTCTTGAACATCTGATTCTAAAGCATGACAGCCAGTGGGTGTTTATAGGTCATTTTCAGTGATTAAAAAAAAGTCATAAGCCCAGCTCATAGTTGGTAGCAATTATGCAGAATAAACTGAACATTAGTGCAAAAATGTCAAGCTTCGTGAGTAATCAATTTCGTATGAAATTAGCCATATCTTAGCTAGCATAACTTTTACTGCTTGCAAGTGTTCTGTTCTTCTCCTGTTTGATTGAGAGCGAGCCAACACGATTCGATTCTCTCCGGGCACCAAGCAGTGGAGTAGTTCGTTCATCTTTGATTTTTTGTATCAAAACTGTAGAGTGCACTTATTGAGAAGTTCACAGTGACAAAATTATAACTGTTATAACTAGTTAATAGAACCTTGAAGGTTGAACAAATATAATTTGAGATGGATCCGACTAATTCGGGATGGATAGCATATTTTGCCAGGAAGAAGCATCGACTCAATAACGTGACAAAGGTGTCCTTCCAATTAACGACTTTTAGGAAAGAAGCAGCAAATAGTACCGTTAGATTACACATGGTCGTGGCCCCGATTTCACAAAACAGACGGAAGTAGGGGCGTCAATCAAGTCACGTCACTCGCTTTGCGACGTCCCATTTACGGGCATAAATTGGCTCGACAGAGTGGCATATCTTCTCTCAGTTATACACATATATATGTATAGACACACACACGACTCAACATTAAAAAGCTAAAATCTTGTCCATTATATTAGTCTTACGTCGCCCCCTTTTCTTGCCACCTTTTACTCACTATCTACCTTCCCAAGTGACCAAATACTTTCTTTTATTACTCCTCTCTAACTCCTAACTACATCAATTTTTTTTTTAGCTGTTTTTAATAATTCTCAGTAACTGGAGACAGACGTATTGATGCTGTCACTTGGGGTTTGTCTCTCTGAACTAAACACAAACAAATCAACAGAGGTACCCAAGAAAACGCAGAGAGTCCAACGAAGAAAATGATCTTTTCGCCTCACGCTTCCACCCGCCACTCTCAGAAAATCAGTTAAAAAGAGTAGAATTTTGGGTCCAATTAACCGGAACTTCACTATTACTGACAACAATGGTGGTGCTTTTGTTCTTCCTTCTCCCAGTGTTTATCTCTCCCGTTACTTCAATGGATCTCGCTAGTGATAGAGCAGCTCTTCTGGCTCTACGCTCTACCGTTGGTGGTCGGACTTTTCTCTGGAATGTGACGTCGCCGACGCCGTGTAATTGGCAGGGTGTTCTCTGTGAAAACAACCGGGTTACCGCCCTCCGGCTACCGGCCTCCTCCCTTTACGGTACAATTCCGGCGAATACACTCTCGAATCTTACTCTCCTCCGGACCATTAGCCTCCGGCTGAACCACCTCTCCGGCTCTCTTCCCACCGACCTCCCCAAACTCTCCCAGCTACGGAATCTTTATCTTCAAGGGAACAGATTTTCAGGGCCGGTACCGGATACTCTGTTTTCTGTGCATTCTCTGGTGCGGTTGGATCTCGCGCAGAACAACTTTTCTGGGGAAATTCCATCAGGGCTTAACAATTTGACTCGTTTACGCACGCTTTCTCTGGAAAACAATGGGTTCACCGGAGTTCTGCCGGAGATTGAGCTTCCTAGTCTTCAGCAGTTTAACGTTTCTTTCAATAGCTTGAACGGGTCTGTACCCAAAGGACTTCAGGGCATGCCTGAAAATGCTTTCTTGGGAAATTCTCTCTGCGGGAAGCCTCTTGAAATTGCCTGTCAGGACAATGCTGGAACTCCTGCTCCGGCTCCTGAGATTAGTGGAAACGTAAATGGGGTCGAGAATTTGGGTAAAACTAGGAAACATAAATTGTCTGGAGCTGCCATTGCTGGGATTGTAATTGGATCGGTTGCAGGTCTTCTTTTATTACTACTGGCTCTGTTTATTTTCTGCAGGAAGAGAAGTGGAAAGAAGGCGAGGTCCGTCGATGTCACGACTATCAAGAATCAAGAAGCTGGGATAGGCGAAAAACCGCTTGTGGGGACAGATAACGAATTCTCCGTCTCACCAGCCGCATTGGCAGCAAATGGGAATGCAAGGGGGGATGGCGAGGGCAAGAAACTGAGTTTCTTTGGGAACTCACAGGTTTTCGATCTGGAGGAGTTGTTGAGGGCATCGGCCGAGGTTTTGGGGAAGGGAACGTTTGGGACAACTTACAAAGCGGTTTTGGAAGCGGGAACTGCGGTTGCTGTAAAGAGGTTGAAGGATGTGAGTGTTTCAGAGAAGGAATTCAACGAAAGGATTGAACGAGTCGGGGCCATGGATCATCAGAATCTGGTGCCTCTCATGGCTTATTACTATAGCAGGGAGGAAAAGCTTCTTGTCTATGATTATATGGCAATGGGAAGCTTGTCTGCACTTCTACATGGTGAGCAAGATTTTATAACATCTCACCGTTTAATTCCCTGTTCTATGCTGTTAATATATTGCATTTTCATGTTCCGGATTCTAATTCCACGTTAGGACTAATTCTACATTGTATATACAACCAATCTTAGATGATCGCGTATGATTCAAACTCAATAGAATTTAATCAAACAATCTTCATGAGAATTCTTCATGAAAAACCCGAACTTGATGAGGGATTTTAGAATCGCTTTTTAAGTAAATATTGTATTGATTGTGTTGAATCGTGTTTGTTTACTTGATCAACATCAAGTAGTTGTGGCAGATTGTTTAAAGTTTACTGTCATTAGGTAGCAAAGGAAGTGGCCGAACACCGTTAAATTGGGAAATGAGGTCGAGGATTGCGCTTGGAGCCGCAAGAGGTATCGAGTATCTGCATTCTCAAGGTCCAAACATTACCCATGGAAGCATCAAATCATCTAATGTCCTCCTCACAAAATCCTACGAGCCAAGAGTCTCGGATTTTGGACTAAACCACCTTGTTGGAGTCCCATCCTCTCCCAACCGAGTTGCTGGCTATCGTTCACCAGAAGTGACGGATCCTCGCCAAGTCTCCCAGAAGGCCGATGTTTATAGCTTTGGTGTATTGCTCTTGGAGCTTCTCACAGGGAAGGCACCATCTCATGCTCTCTTGAATGAGGAAGGTGTCGACTTGCCAAGATGGGTTCAATCAGTAGTTCGCGAGGAGTGGACTTCTGAAGTTTTCGATCTCCAGCTTCTCCGTCACCAGAATGTTGACGAAGAAATGGTGCAGCTATTGCAGCTTGCCATTGACTGCACGGCTCAACACCCGGATAATCGACCTTCCATTACACAAGTTGCTGGCCGGATCGAAGATCTTTGTCGTTCAAGCTCACGAGGCGATCACGAACAACCCGATGCTGTCAGTGAATTACATTAAAGATGGACCCCAACATTTTAATCCCTCCCATTTGAAAATATTAGCAATTTAAACCTATTGTGTTGTTTGTTTGTTGTTAATCAGGGAGTCATTTTACTTCATTCCCAACTGTAACCTTTTCTTTTGTTTTCTCATAATGCATTTTAGCAAGAAATTAACAGCAGCAGTTATTATCATATTCAGGAGAGTCAAAAGATTCAGAGTAACTTATCTACTTAGAATAATGTTATTCTTCACCGATGATGATGTGTTGGTAAAGTAAAATTTACCGAGCTATACTCGATCGACGGCCCCATACTATGTCTCAGTAACCTGTTAGCATTGTCTTGTGTTCTGTGGGGGGCCATTATGTATCAGTTCCATTCGTTCTTGTTGGGTGGAACTAGCCTATGGTTGTAATTATAACTTCACCTTTTGCTTTTATTATAACCCACTTTGATGTGCTGTTAAAGCCCCCCACCAACTTTATTGGTTATGCATCTTCACAACCCCTAACTGGATTTATTACTTTACCTGCCCATTGATGGCTTTTTCTATGGAGGTGTTGGGAGTTGATTGCAAAACATGGACTTGCATTATTCTTATTGATTATTGGAAATTTAAGTGGGGCACGTCACTCACATAACATGCTTGTTTGACAAGGTACACCCAACACATTTGTCAATCCCACCATTAGAGTTCTGAGTTTTCAATACTCTAAACTGATACATTCTGGTTTTGAGGTGGCCTAAGCTCATAACATTGCATGACGTACCTGGGTTGAATGTAAATTTACCACCAGACTTGATGTACTTTTGACTCATTTGACGTTAACATATCAAACTACTAGACTTGATGTAGCATATTAATTTGGTATCATAAATTAGCGGCCCACCTAAATGTAGTAATTGAACCGCGATGACAAATTCTCAATCCATAATGCACCGTTGGGAATGAATATGACAGCTAACTGTATTTCTCGCATCAAGAGTGAAAGATTGCGTGAAGACAATAGTGTAAGCAATGCAAGAGGTTGAAAATGCTGGTCCATAGATATATTTTTGAACATGGTAGGGTCATTTTCAATTCATGAACTCAACTCTCTTATCATAAGCCTCGAGTCAACAGTTTGAAGGATAAAGTCGAGTCCATCGCGCAACATAATTGAGATTTTTATATATATCAAGGGCATCACTGTCCAGGATAAATACACGTACAAGAAGGCCGAAGATTATCAATTCAAGATATTTGCCCATGAAAGAATCCATAGACATCTCAGACCAAACAACAAGACTCGACCATAAACTTGAAATTTCCACAGTACAAGCCTTTTTAAAGAAAACTCATCCCCCTGAAACCTTAGGAGTCTTTTGACCAGCTTCTATATCTGCAACAGAAGCATAAGGATACTTTCAGTCATAGAATGTACGTCTTATTAGCAAGAAAATTCAACAAGCAGGAGACAATACATTTACAGGGTATACAAACAGGAGGAAAATGGCTCCTCTTATGTGATCAAATTTGGCAGAGGTTCCATATTTTATGCATTCGAATTTGTTGTTGAGTCGTCTTTCCAACCCTTTGTAAGCAAATCGTAGTTGATTGATGCAAGCTGGGAGAGATTCTAGGAAATAAACAGAACCAAAATCAGACTAATTATAATAACTGATGAGAATTTAGCATGATAAACATGTACTAGTATAAAACTAAATAATTATACAGGGAGTACGTTTTAAAATTTTAAGAAATGAAAATATTTATTGCTGATTAACACTGGTAGGGACTAGGATAAATGCCAACCCCAACAACAGTATGCCATGGGGACAACAAGTACCATTTGAGAGTCAAATGAACGAGAAAGTCAAACCATCACATCCATTTGGAAACACAGGGATGGGGGCAGCAAGGCTGGGTGGGGTATGATTATATATATTTGTTATAGCATGCGAAAATTAGGTGCATCAAAGAAGGCAATGTGCAGGAAACCTAGCCATAATGTGTCCCGTTTCTTAGGATGAAATTTTATAGTATTGGTTAATAATGCTGAAAAGAACAAAGAATGAAAAAAAGGAAAAATCTTGTAATGGAACCTTCTAGTCCCATTCCCACCCCGAAATGCTTTAAACAGCCAGCAGAGCATATCATTAACAAAAATGAGCAGCTACCATGCAGAAAATTACCTTAAAGGAAAAATTGCTAAAGGAATAATTGATAGCAGATCCCGAGTCAAAATCTGCAAGACCCCCAAATTCATCTCCATGTTTGTCATCCTACCAAAAAGAAATCAATTCAAAATTATACATCAGAAGGTAAAATATATAGCTTTCAAGTCAATTAGTTGAAGAGCACAACACCAGTTCATCATGTCGATTGCTTAGGCAACTACTGCTACCACTCATGCTACCATTGTCACTGGAATCTTCAAATTCACTAGCTGCATAAAAGTGCTCATCTGAAGGATTCCACGAGAAACGGCTCGTAAAGTAACTTGTATCCAATGGACTGTCCGACGCAGGGACGAATGCAGCCTGGAGATGTACAAGAATTACAATGTATTACTAATTCTATGGCATTCTTATGACTATTTTTTCCCAAACGTATTCGAATGTGGTTTTTTTAAAAAACAATCATACTGTCAGGCTGTCAGCATTAGTAACTTACTGCTAACTTTAAATTATTAAGGATAAAACTACTATTACCATAAAACTTATTCCCCCAATAATAAAATTAGTAAAGCCTAGCCGAACACTCTCTTTACAATATATCATTTGAAGAAGATGGGAAAAAAAAAACAATATCTGCGCAAGAAAGTTCATTGAAATAAGAGAGACTGACAAACCTTCTGTCTAGCAAGTGTGTCCCAGTTAATATCTCTGAAAAATGGATGTGCCTTCACCTGTACAATAGATTTTAGCTTTGAATAGTTATAAGACACGGACAACCAAATCTTGAGGAAATAATGCAACAAACTAAAAATAACCTCCGAGGCTCCTCTAGCTCCAAGTCTCTGACTAGGATCTTCTGTGAGTAATCTGAAAATAGATGAGTTAATAAATTCACATTGTGGTGACATTTATATCTAAATAATGTAGAGTACTTTGAAAAAGAAATGTTCACAAAGAAAAAAAAATAACAGTGAGACAACTACAAATTTTGAGAAAACCAGTATATTGAGATCTCGCGACAACTCATCATACTAGAAATAAAATTTTTCTTACTTATGGATCAAATCATGTGCTTCATGGCTCATTTCTTCAGGGACCCGAGGCCAAGGAATATTGCAGTTGAGAATATTATCAAAAATTTTCTGCAAGAAATACAGAATTTGTAAGAATTACAAATGGAGGGTACATCCCCCCCCCCCCACCTTTTCTTTCTTTTCCCTTGCTCCACAGTGCAGACTGTAACAAAACGAGCAAACAGGAAACCTGATAATTTTACAAAATAGTATGAAATGATGCTGACTGCATGAGAAATCAAGAATTCTATATATATTATTATCAGTTGGAAAGTATCAGTAGAATCAGATTGTCACGCAGGACAACACAACATGAAAGGTTGAGAAGCCAAGCCCTAATTTCCATTCTTTTAATTTATCTCCTTAACTTCATCAGAAACAAATCACTACATCAAGGTAAAAGCTATACGGGCAACAGTCATGAATTAGAAACATTTGCCCGCATAGAACAATTTGATGCCAAACCCTTTTTAATCGAAAATTTTTGCCGAAAGTATGACTTCAAATGCAAGTCTCACATCAAGGATTTTAAATAACTCAGTAAACAGTGAGAAATAAGAAATACATCATGCCAATTCTTTTGGCAAAGGGTTGACATGATGGAACAAAATTGCTGAACAACGTAGTAACCTGAGGATGCTCTGCATTGAATGGCGGGATGCCAACAATCAACTCAAATAGAATAATACCCACAGACCACCAATCAGCCGTAAAACCTGAAAATACAGAAATACTCAAATCAAAGGGGCACGAGCCATCAAGAGAACCATAGAACAATTTTGACATTCTGGAGGCATATCATAATGTGTTTTAACTACAAACCATGCCCAGTTCCCAGAAGAATCTCGGGTGCTAAATAGTCTGGTGTACCAACAGCAGATCGATTTTTACGCCTTTCCTGCTGATGCTCAGATGCAGACAATTGTGGCTCATCATCTTCCATTAGGGATGTTCCACTACAGCTGGACCCGATAGATCATCAGTGCTATTGATCAGACCAACTTTTGATAGCCCAAAATCTGTCAACTGGTTGTCACAAGGATAAAGACCATATTAGCAAACTACTATTATTTCAAGACAAATGCGTCCAAACAATCACATCCACATATTTAATGGGCACCACGTGTACTGCATAGATCTCTATAACTCCTTTCCACTCATTCATTTCTATTTTGAATTAGAAATAGAATGCTAATGGGGGCAAATGACCATATGATTCTTAAATATTATACATTAATTTTTGCTCATTAGAATGCATAGCTTCTCTTTAAATATCATTTCAAGACAAATGCGTCCAGACAATCACATCCACATATTTAATGGGCACCACGTGTACTGCATAGATCTCTATAACTCCTTTCCACTCATTCATTTCTATTTTGAATTAGAAATAGAATGCTAATGGGGGCAAATGACCATATGATTCTTAAATATTATACATTAATTTTTGCTCATTAGAATGCATAGCTTCTCTTTAAATATCATTTCAAGACAAATGCGTCCAGACAATCACATCCACATATTTAATGGGCACCACGTGTACTGCATAGATCTCTATAACTCCTTTCCACTCATTCATTTCTATTTTGAATTAGAAATAGAATGCTAATGGGGGCAAATGACCATATGATTCTTAAATATTATACATTAATTTTTGCTCATTAGAATGCATAGCTTCTCTTTAAATATCATTTCAAGACAAATGCGTCCAGACAATCACATCCACATATTTAATGGGCACCACGTGTACTGCATAGATCTCTATAACTCCTTTCCACTCATTCATTTCTATTTTGAATTAGAAATAGAATGCTAATGGGGGCAAATGACCATATGATTCTTAAATATTATACATTAATTTTTGCTCATTAGAATGCATAGCTTCTCTTTAGTTTTGATAGATAGCTTCATCATATTGCAAGGACAAAAAGATAAAGATAAATATCGAAACAAAGTCCAGTTATTTTTACTTATTTCTAAGGACAAACTATCTTGTGTTGAACACTACATGAACTGCACTATTTTTCCCCAAAAAATATGTTCCTCATATTACATTGCAGTAGATCATACCCCTATTAGGTTGGTGTTTCCGTTTTAAAACTGATCAAACCATTTTGCCTACATATTTCTATCACTCACTTCACCACTCCACTTGTTTCATTTCTATTTTAAAACAAAAACACCAACCTCATGGACAAAATACCTCTTGTTACCCAACCAATGTTATGGTGATGATATGTGTTGTATAGCAGATAAATGTGACATCGTTAGCAATACAAAACAGAAGAAAAGACAAGAATCAACAGCAAGCAAATCCATTGAACTCATCAAATAAAAAATAATTTTCGACTTTATTGCTAAAAATAAAATCTTGGGGGCAAAAGAGCGTCGGGGGCATCACGTAACAGGACAGTCCCACCAGATACTATCAAAGTTGAATGTCTAATGAGCCGCTAAAGGAAAACTGTATTAAGAAACAACATTTTCCCGAAAAAAGTGCAAATTACCTTTATATGACCATCATGTGCAATCAACAAATTATCAGGCTTCAGATCACGATGAACCACACGCAGAGAATGCAAATACTCCAAAGCAAGCACCTGACCACATCAAAGTCTCATATGTATTTGTGCATTCACACAAGCAAAACATTATGGAGAAAATAAAGCTAAATAAGTGTTGTCAACAAAAGAACTTACAACTTCAGCAATATAAACACGAGCAACATCTTCATCTAAACAGCCTAGATTTCTCAATAATGAATAAAGATCTCCACCGTTCAAGTACTCCATTACAAGATACAAGTTTTCTCGACAAGTGAACGAATAGAAGAAGCGAACCTAACACATGAAGAATACAAGTTAAAAGAAATGTTCTTTCAGCAACGTAAGGTAAAATGCTTTGCCAGCTACACCTCACCACAAAAGGATTGCGAACTGATATCAATATATCACGTTCAGCCAGAATACTCTCAACTGCATTTTTGCGAATCATATCTGCCTTCTTGAGAACCTATATAAGACATAGAAAGTTGGTCTCAACTGAAAATTCATTGAGCGCAGATGGCACCAAGATAAGGGACACACCCATAAAATTCTGATTCAAGTATTCTGAATATGATTTGACTGACAGAGAAAAATGGTGTAAAATAAGACATGTGGTCTTGCTGTTCTTTTCCAAAAATCTAAATTTGTTTGATACATTTCAGAATGTTAAAGCTTCAACTGGAATATAAAGGTTGCAAGAGACCATTCATCAAACTATGAAACAACCAATAAAATTAACATCTAGATATCATAAAAGCGAGCTTGCTTAATCACTTATAATATCACCCAAAATGATATGAGAAAAAGAAAAAGGAATTAGTATTAGAGAATAAGAAATTGTATAAGAACCTTGATTGCAAACAGATCCCCTGTTGTTCTCTTCTTTGCCAAGAAAACCCGGCCAAATGCCCCGCGACTAATTGGCTTTATAATCTCGAAGTCATCTATTGAGGTCCGGTCTTTGGTAGGATGTAACGGGCTAGTTCGCAAGCTGCGTACGACATCATCTTCCAAAGGAGCATCTTCATCGATTACAGTGCTTGTGATGTCAACTTTGTCATCATCAAATAATTCGCATAGTTGTAAATATTTTTCTCTAGATTTTATAAAAAGAGAGGGGAAAAAACAAGAGTTAAATCATCTAAAGATTAAAGTGAAAATTATATGCGATGTCAAAGTACTCCATTAAAACACGTATTCAGTTTCAATCCCCGATAAAGAGGTCTGTTGGTAACTTACCTGATCAACTCTTCTATTCGTGTTCCAAAAGTTTCCACTGTGAGCGCATCAAATTTTCTGTGGTCTATGACAACTTTCAAGTCTTCAAGACAAGAAAGTAAATATGACAAAGAGTTATCATGGTTCAGGGGGGTATTTGCCACACATCGAGCAATATCAGCAAGTTCATTCATCTGCATTTCAAAATCGAGAATAAACTTTTACAATGAGAGTGAGAAAACCGAAATTAATCTGACAATTAAAATAATATATTGATTCTATACAAATGCCAGCGACTTAGTTCAACTAAAAAACCTAATACGTTATCCAAGAATTTCTAAAACGCATAGATGTATATATGCATAAAACACCTAATCTCTCCAAGAAAGCTTCAAATATTGAGCTTTGGCGCCAGCTGAATTAGGGCCTGGTTTCACATAACATAGAATCACATTGTCTCCCAGTGTTTGCATGAACAAAGAAAGAAAGATGGTAATTACAAGTTGCATTGAAATATAAAACAGATAAGCATATAAACAAGAGGACCTCAGACACTTCATAGCTGGAAACTATTATGGCATATTGTAGTCTTGAAATTAAGAAAAATAAGCCCCTCAAAATTATCAGGAACACTAACATCGGGTTCCTTTTGTCAGTGTCTGTGAAGTACTGAAATTTTATACTTAAGCAGAGCTCACAGAACCTTAGTTGTTCTAAAGCGCAGGCCTTAATGGAACCTTTTACTCTTGTGCATCACATTGGACATTATAAATCCAACTGCAACGTTGTTTTCCAGTTGATTGGATGGCAAGCTTAACCATTTTCCAAGAAGATGTTTTCTGATTAAAACTGAAAAGACATGTGAAAGTTTGATATATCTGTTGCCCACTGCAGTAAGACACAGGGATTTCATTTGAATGAGCAAGATTACTATATCTTCTCCTCTGTCCCACTAAGATAGGCATGTTCCTATTTTTACTAGGATTAAGGAAAACTCAGTTAATGTTGTTGGGAATGTAAAATTGAACATTTTACCAATATGCCCTTTAATTTATTACTTATTTGACTTTAAAAGTTTTGTTTTGTTGATAACTATGCACATTAGATAGGGGTAAATAAGTGAACTAATATTTCAACTACATATCAATTCAGTGGTATATAGTTTGGGACAGACGAAAAAGAAATACAAGCCTATCTTAGTGAGGCGGAGGGAGTATTACAGACCATGGTTGGTGCAATAACAAGTGATTTCCCATAATACACAATGCATGAAATCATATCTAATAATGTAATTAGTAAGAGAAGGGTCTATCTGTGATAATAAAAATATATACATTACGAAACTTTCCTTTTTCTAGGTAGATAATGCTTAAGACACGATTCTTCCAGAAAGGATACAAAGAAGCCTCCATAATATTGAACGATTGTATGTCTCAACAACAATGTTTTAATTGCGAAGTTACTTCTACTTTCTCTCTCCTCCAGAACATCCCTTATACTTACACTCACATTCTCTAGAACATTAAAATCTTCTATATCGAAATTGACTATGGTTAAAAAGTATGTGAATGTTTAGATCTTTTTTATCATGACAAAGTTTAGATCTTTTCTTATCATGAAAATTTCACATAAGCTGTACCTACAACTGTACAAAAGATAACCAGGCAAAGAGGTTAACTGGAAATGAATTAATAGAACAGATATAGCACCCAAACTATGCAACAGTGGAGGGAGAATGTGTCAGTTAGAATTTGGCGCATTCATAGTTCCGGCTCGCCTCAAGGCCCCCATCAGCCTGAGGCAGTTGTCTAGTGCCTTGATGCGCTAGTCTGAGGCAAATTCTTTAGAAGTTTACACCTTTGGCGGCGAGGTGTACGCTTCTATGGTTACGCCTCAAGACTCAAGAAGCACAAGCCTCTAAATTGGCATCCAATTTTGATTTTTCTAAAATTGTTTTTAGTTTAATGGCTAAAGTAAAAAGTTCATTACACTTCAGATCAAATAACAACACAAAAACTTAGCCCAATAAGTTGAAATTTGTGTGCTTTTTCTCATAAATGGTTCTGCCACATGCGACATTTCGACATTTAGCCCACTCATCATCCTAGACAGTCACAAGTTGTAAACTACGAGATTGTTTACAATAGCAAAATGCGATGATGTACGTACTGGAATCTAGATCAATTATTTTGTTTTGCTTGAAATAAGTTATTTATTTTATAAAACCTATTTGTATCGGTTTGTCAAAAGGCTCACGCCTTAATCGCCATGAGGCGTATGCCTTGCCTCATCAAGAGAAAACGCCTCAAGGCATATTTCCGCCTTTTTGAACTTTGGGCGCATTAATATGGCACATGCTGTAAATTGTTAGCAAACTTATGATAATACAGACGAAAATAATTCAGCATCGCTATGATATACCTGATTAAGATCACCATGCTCAGAATAAGCAACCTTTGCTGACAAAAGCAAGTCTATCTGGCTCATCTTCGGTGTCATCAATGGCGACCGAGGAGTCATGCTGCCAGCAGATGATGTTGTCATTCCTTGATCAGACTTTGGACCAAAGCGAGTTTTACAAGACATGGAAGTTAAACCCTTCATATCTTCCATGAAAACAGAATTATCTGCTTCAGGAAAACAATCTAGCATGTCTTCTGAGCCTCTGCGAGACCAATCACTGAGTTTTGGAGAGAGAAGATCGGATTCTTCGGTCATACTTGAATTCGATACTTTAGCACCGTCAGGGCTCCCTACATATTGGATGTCTTTCTGAGAATGTGACTCCATAAGTTTCTCAAGAGTTTCAGCAATTCTAAGTAGGCGTTCATTGACACTCAGACCCTTCTGATCACAACGATCGGCAATTGCACATATTCTAGAGTGGTCTTCCACATGCAAAGTGGGAACCTCCTCCTCGCAAATGCGGCAAATTATTGAACTATCGTCAAGAACACTAGGTTGATCACCCCAGTTGCCAGAGGAGACTTTACGTTGGTGCTTGGATGGAATGGAAGACTGTACATAATTATCTCTGGAAGGATGAAGCTCAAAGGCCCTATTATCAGTTGCCAGACCAGAATCATGGATTTTTCTTGTGTTAGTCACTGTTTTTGAAGCTTCCAGGATCTTATCATTTGGTTCCTCCTTAATTAAAGAAACTTCGATCTCACCTTTCCAGAAGGTGATGGAAATTTCTTCCACGAAGCCATCCGATTCCCACTGGTAGCTGCTTCCAAGTTCTTTGCGGTTTCGACAGGTGAATATTGCAAATCTTCAGGTATAGTATTGTCTCGCTTCCACTCCAAGCCATGTTGCTCTTGACTATATGATTTCCTTGTCGGCGGAATGTGGGAGGATTTTGCATCACTAGAAATCTTCCTGTCATTCCCCATGCTCACAGGAACATGTTCTGCAGGCTGAAGTGACTGTCGTAGCTGAAAAACAGGTCCATCCTCAGCCAACCCACTTTCCTTGTGGAACTGCAACAATCTTGTGCATCTGGTGAGTATAAAAAGCATTCGAGTATGAAGCTTCTTTAGCAATCCCATTGGAAGTTCCTGACGCCTATCATCCAAATCCTGAACTATGCCTTCGCATTGAAGCCAAAATTCTCCAGGAGACATCATGGCACACCTCCGAGCCAAAACCAGTAAGTCCTCCAAAGTTTCCTGCCATTCTGGATGGATTTCCGCATTCTTCTCCAGATTCCCAACCAGATCGGCAGCAAAAATATGCAGATCTGAGTCTACTTCTTCCTTTGCTTTGTCAAATTTTGTGCGTATCATAGTCAAAACCTCCTATTGAGAGTTTGAGAAAGCATGAATATTCAAATTAGTAAGAACAACTGCTTAGGGGGAAAAATAATAATAATTGAAGAAACCTGAATACCTCCAAATTATTTAAACCACGGGGCTTCCAAAATGGGTAAGGTCGTACACCTTTGGAATTCAATTCGTGGGAAAAACTTTTGATATCACCAGGAAACCTCTTCCTAGGCGCACTCGTAACTCGAAGTATAGCTTGAAAGCGGGGAGATTCAGACTCCTTGGGATTATCGCATTCGTATGATGTCTAGACAATTGATTAAGTTGCAGGTTATCAAAATCAACAATTGTCAGCGAAATTATTAAAAAAAAAAAAAAAAAATTTCAGCGAAATTATTTCTGTACGTGCATAATCTGACAACAACAGAGAGATACACCTTTTTACCTTCATTTCTGGAGTATGCATATTTGAAATCCTAAGTTCTCCAGAATGACGCCATGATGAATCAAAATGTCCTGACAGAACAATATTACCAGAAAACATACGCAAAAGCTTCCAAGCTGAGCAAAATATTTAGAGCCACTACAAATAAGCTAATAACAAATTACAAGACCTAACGACGATTTTTATATATGACAATGCAATATCTCATCCAGTAGGATCCCTTTCCAAAGGCACCTCAAAATCACAGAAATATCACAAAGGCAAGCATACCAATAACCAAAATTGTAGTCATTCTTTATATTTAATGTACTGCGGATTTAAGCAAAATAGTTTTTTGCTCTCATTTGGTTGGTTGATCAATAATATTGTACATGAGCTCAAACTTATTCAAGCCATGCCTATGTACAATCAGAACAAAAGACGTGCACTCAAGTCTCAAGACAAAGGGGTCAAAGTATCTCGCCATGAAGGAAACTCAAATTCCACGCATGTATGGAAATGATTTTTGGAGAACTGATTTTGTGAAAAGTTATTTTTTGGGAGAATGTGTCATTAGAAAATAAGGAAAAGTTACGAATAGAATTGCATCGATCTATTTTAACGGGTAAACGTTTGGTTGAAAAGGAGTTTAAATGAGAATTGATTTTGAGAAAATCATTTCCATGCAAGCATTACGTTTAGAACATAATTTCATCACCAAAAAGGTTCAGTCAAAAGTCTTTCCATTCAATTATCAAGGGAGACTGTCTAACTTTAATCAACCATATTGCAATATAATATATTTGACTGGTCCTGCTCCTATGGCATATACAAATCATTTAATGGAGTAATTAAAGTTCAGGCATTACTTATCTAGAACGGGAATGATGAGATATTAATTAAATCATTAGATCATTATTTCAAGTGTTGAAGAGGTTACTGGAATAGCCCATCAGCTGAACTAGTTAAAGTCAATAACTTCGTGATTGGGAAAACCCTGTTTTGTGAGAGATTAGCATATTTTGTTATGATGACAGTAATACATAAATACAGATGTTCTTATAATTACGGAAGTTACTTTTTAAATGACTTATTCTCATAAAGTGATCTTATATTCCAAAACAGCGTTATTTATTTGCCGATTCTCACAAATAACTACATCACATTCCAAACATTAGCACGAGCACCAGACACATTTCTACACCACTACAGGTGCAAATGTATTGACATTGTTATTGTTATTAGCGCTTAATCAGAAACCGTAAAGAAACATACCAGCAGCTCCAGAAGATGATTCCCCACTTTGGAGCAGTGATCGAGCCTGAGACTTGACTACATTTGGGCTCCGGTCCCATGATCGACCAGTCTCAGTCGACATGCTATCCGAGTTGTTCCCACTATCCGCATTCTCCACCAATGATTTGTCCCTCGGCCCTCCTGAACCTCCGTCTCTACCGCCGCCGACACCAATAGCACGGCCACATGGCTTTGACAAGTTACTAGAACCCAAAGGAACCCCCTTTCCTCTACTATTAAAAATAAAGAAACTTTCCTGCGGCAATGGACCGGATCGCGTTTTTATCTTGTTCAACCCCAGCGACGATGCCACTATCGGTGACACCGACACTGGGGTGGGTCCCTGCCCGGTAGCCTCCTCCGGTTTTTTCACCTTCGAAGGAGCAAAAGAAGCCGATGTTCCTGAATTGGGCTTGCTCAAAATCTGCGCCTCTTTCCCTTTAGAGTCCTTTTTCTTGAGTAGGTTTTTGCTGGCGGCACCGGTTGGCGTGCTTGGGGAGTTATCTTTGGAAATGGATGGCGATGACGACTTGGACTTCTTCTTGTCGGATCGGATCGGTGAATTGGAGTTGGAACCGAAAGATCGACGACTGTTTGAGGATCCATCTGGGCTGGAAGCATCCGACTTTTTGGAAGAAAAAAACCTTCCCTTAAACACCATTGTTATCCCTTTTCCCCCATTTCCTTTTCTGGGAGATCGGAAGAGCATTTTCTTTATCACAGCCCCCGCATCAAAATCTAAAGCGCTACCTCTGAATTCTAAAGTATGAACAGTAGAATAGATTAATGAGAAGTCTTTCTATTTTTTTTTTCTTTGCTATTAGTCTGGATTATGCGTGTTCTTCTTCGTTTTCCTGGGAGGTGACGGTGGCAGGGTTGAACGGTTTTGGACTTTGGACCAGAAGTGGGTTGAAAATGAATTGAGAGAGAGAGAGAGTGTGTCCGTAGAGAGAGAAAATGGGTTGAATTGAAGCAACCAGGAAGAGACATCCGTTGCAAGAGACGCCATCATATACAGGTTACACGGCCATATACACCGGTTACACGTTAAGGCTTTTTTTTTCCCCTCTTTTTTTTTTTTTTTTTTTTTTTCCCTTCTCTCTCTGTGTTTTTTTTTTAAGGGCGTGTATATTTATTTGGGACTGAAGATTGCGAGAGATTATTTGCCAAAAAAAAAAAAAGAACGCGAGAGATTAACTTCAAAAAAAGGGGAAGTGAGAGATTATAAAATTTGGGGTATTAAAACTCTTAAAAGTTAGTGTATTCTATTGAGATTTTTTAAGATCTTAATACGTTTGAATATATTCAAACTGATTAAAACTTCTGAGATTTCTTAGAACATCTTCAATATAAGTTTTATATTCTTTCTTGAAAGAGATATTAAAAACAAATATAGAAAAACCAACGAATTGATATATTTTTTATTTTAAATTTAGCTAGTATCAGCACATGCTTTGCAGTTTGCACCTCAAGTTAGATCATCATTATGATTTTTCTTGTAGTGCTACGGATTTTTTGTTTATTTTCGCTAATGTATACTATGGTGTTAAAAAAAAAATATTGACATAGCATAATTCATAATCAAGAAGTTCTACAAAACAATGAAACAATGTATTAACTTTATGTTTAGAATATCAATGGTCTAATTCCGATGAACTCCACATCCAATTTATGTTCTTCCGAATTCCGATTTAACTTATTCAAAAAATTGGACAAAATAATGAAATATGTATACACACATATATGTATTCAAGCATGTATTAACTCTATGTTTAGAATATGAAATGTTTAGAATATCAATGGTCTAATTCCAATGAACTCCACATCCAATTTTTGTTCTTAAGAATTCCGATTTAACTTATTCGAAAAATTGGACAAAATAATGAAATATATACACTCACATATATGTATTCAAGCATGTATTAACTCTATGTTTAGAATATGAAATATCAAAAGTTGAATTAGTTAACACTTGAATGTTATAAATTAAGCGATGATTAGGTTTTTCAAGAACTATAAGGGTAAATAAGAAAAACAAAAGTTTTTTCTTCATTTACCTCTTGGGCAATTATATTACCATTACGAATTTTTATTCCTACACTATATTATAAATGCACAGTGGTTAAAAGACATTTTAATTAGCACACCACTATCTATTTCCACATATACCGATGAAATTAATTAGCTATAATAACCAATGTATAAAATCACATTAAAAATTTATATTCCTAAATATATTACATCTAACACAATATAATTATTTTCTTTTACATTGTTCGTAAGTCAAAATATATACAAATTAGATCTTAAATCGAAGCTCTCAACATGAATGTTGATTTGACTAATTTGCAAGTGCAAACTACTAATGCAAGTTCGTATGTAGAGTTAAAAAGGTAATCTCTCAAACTTAATTTAATAAAATCCTAAATCATTTATAACTTTCCAAACTAGATTTAATTTAATTAATTTTTTTAAAAATTGAAATTGAACAACAAAATATTCCAACCTTTTAATTTTTTTGCAACATAAATATTCTAACTTTTCAAATAACTTAAATATAAATGTATAGATTTTTAAGAACTTCAATTTATAACAATTTGGTCCTACAAAATTGAAATTAGATTTTAAATTAACATCGTTCATTTATTATTATATTTTTTTATTTCAATTCAATCACATGTTTTTAAGTAATATTATAAAACTATATATACTTTATAAAAAGCATTATACACTAAAATAAAAAGAAAAATGTTAAAATCATTCTAGTTAAAATCATTCTACATGAAATGACGTCTAAAAGTTAGTGTTAAAATAAAACTGTAAAAAAAAATAAATCTTTAAAATCTAAACTTGTGTAGTCGTATTATAAATCAAAATTGTGACAAGTGATTACCAGAAAAAGAGAATTGAAAAGAATAATAATTATTTAAAAGCATTCAAATTAAGATAATTATGATTGTAGTGGAAGAAAAAAAGATTAAATTTAACAACGGTTATTAGTGTATTTAAGCCATGGATATTTAAGTAAATAAAGAAAAAAGTTTAAAATATAGTGCTGAAATAAATTTGTGTGGTGAGAATATAATTCCCCTTATCTTTTGATATATAAATATATTTCTACTACTTTTTTAATAATTTTTCACTCACTTTTCCCTCTTTTTCATTTTTTCTACATCACTTTTTCATTATTATTTCTAACTAGTATTTCACATGTGCGTTACGGGAATAACAATTTATAGAAATGTAATAGATAAGAGGCTGAACAAAAAGAGTTGGCAATAAATGTACATCAACATCTATATACTCCCTCCGCCCCAAAAAGCTCCATTTTTCTTTTTTTATCCGTTCCAAATTATATTCACATTTCTTAAATTAAATTTTTAATTTTCTAATATACCCTCATTTTTAATACATAGTAATCAACAACTAAAGTAAAATATTAAATAAATCAAATGATATTTTAGAAAATATACATTACATTGTACATTTCTAATAATATTAAACGATATTCTCTTAATCTATATAAAAAATGAAAAGGAAATATCTTTATGAGATTGAGAGAGTATAAAAATAGGTAAAAAAACTCGCAACCCAAAAATGAAATATAGAAATGACACTGCCCAAAACATTTAGCAAACTAATTAGGCTCAATCAACATCCAAAATGGCTTAAACCCTTCCAGAATAAAAAGTAACTGACCCATCAACAAAAAAAAAAAAGATAAATGCAATGTCGAAAATCAGTAAATTAGTAGGCAACATAAACTTTTAAAAATAGCCTACCAAAGAAACATTAGGAGCTCCACAATATATTTTTCAATCTAGTTTTTCAATTTTGATAATGTTTCTTTCTTGTTGCTTGACAGTTAACGATCCTCCACCAGTACATTGATGCTCATCCATCGAGAGTCACTTTGACAGTGTTCTAACCGACTTTGCGAACGCATTATCCAAAACTGAGTCATCAACGTGGAAAATAGTAGGAATAGAGAATTTCTGTATCAAGTGAATGAAACTACCTTATAATCACCACCTGCAGGCTTTTTGAATTTCAATGCTAAATTAGAGTTTGAACCAGCCTCATACAAAAGACACCAATCAATAGCATTGAATGCAAAACTAAAGGACCGGTTAAACATTTATTTGGGTAAACCAAAAATCCAAACAAACTCAGCTAACGTCATCAAGTGCTATTTCCATTAACTCCCTTTGCAGATTCCGTTAGCTAATTCAAATCCCTCTTCTCCCAGAATAAAGTTGATTCCCTTTGATAGAATCAAAACTTTAACCGATATCACCTTGGATATTTTTATCTTAAATTTTTTGATGATAAAGATAGCATATGAATTTTTATTTTTCAATCGAGCATTCAAACTGTCCAGATAGTTTTTAATCACTTTAACGAACAACAATGAGCAATTTCATGGAATCAACTTTGAAGTGCAGAGAGGCAGTACCACTATTCTAATTCTAATCAATTACAATTAAAAGTGAATATTTTTTATACTAATTATTGCAATTACAATTTTTAGAATCTAACATTTCATTGTAGAAAAGTTAAGCAACGCCTCTCAATTATTTTCAATGGAAAGGAGAAAGCTAAACTACAAAGGGTAAAAGCCATCTTTCGTGTTTGTATTAATGGTATGATCAATGAAAGAAAAAGGAGAATAGGGGACTCACAATTACAAATAAATGACTATTAAAAATCATTTTTAGAAGTATGAATAGAAATATATAGACACATAAGTCGGCTATGAGCTCAAAAGCATAAATTTCATATGGGCCCATTCAAACATGGCTTACTAATACCATGTTGTTCATCCAGCTGATAAATAAACTTAGAACCTTATATTATCATCCTTCTAAATTAAAACATAGTTCTTACAGAGCAATTGATATAAATTCCAACAATGGTGATAACATGGCTGTCGAACCTGAGGAGGTAAGAATGAAATCTAATCTAATACATGAGTTGGAAGGAGACCCAATGTGTTGTCAACAATAGATAAGTTTGATTAGCTTTATAGCAATGCTAATGGAAAAGTTGCAATGGCTTATTAAATGTTGAAAAAGGAACCAAAGTTTTCCTTCCAGATGCCCATTTCTAAACCAACCAAATTTAGGGCAATAAATAATTAATCAAATAGAAAAGTGAAGAGAAAACCAGATTTGAACAAACTGAAGAGGTGACAAGTCACCTTTTGTAACTTTCCACTGTAATGTACCATCTTTTGTGAACGACTTGCATGTTCCTTTTTTGCTTGATCCCTTGCACTAATTTCTCGTTTCTCTCATTCCTACTTTCAGTTCCAACATACCAGAAAACATTTGTAAATCATTAATAATTAGCCGTTTATAAAACATTAATCATCAATGTTAAGTAACTTTACTTACAAATCTAATGAGAGTACAATTATGAATCACCATCATTGTTCATTAACCAAAAACAGTAGCCAAAAATCCCACGAAATTAAGGTTAAAAGAATCTCACCCCAAGTAAAATTTCATTAAACCATGAAAACTAAGAACATCCCCCCCCCCAAAAAAAGAACCTCTAAAATAGTCTCGCTAGAACGACCAAAAAAATAAAAACTAAGAATAAATACTCACACTATCATTCGTCAATAAAACCAGATTTAGATCAGCTCCCAGATCCATGTTGGCATCTCTTTATGGCGATGACTTCAGTTGGGGAGATGGAGCCCGAAACGGTGCCAAAAAGGTTCCAACGGGTCATGATTCAAGTCGCCAAAAAGGTCAATAAAATTTGATTTTCAAGGATCATTATTCTTACCAAACTTTGGTTCCTCTGATTCACCACAATTAGGAAGCAAACAGTCATCAACCTGGTCAAGAAGCATAGACATAATGGGGGAAAAAGAATCCTTGGATAAAACTATCTTTGGTATTTGCAGATCGGTAAGCTGTTGAATCGACAAAAGGAATAAATGAATCAATAAGAAACCATAAATTGTAAAACAGTATGCTACCACAAAAAAAATCCAATAAGAAACCACAAAAGAATCAATTATCTTATACCCTCTTTTCTGGATTCAACCTTTAACAGCATGTCTAAATGCATTAGCTTTTGTTCTTTCATTTCTGCAACCCCCCCTTTTCGGCTAAACAATTTCAACAGCCTGAAACGCGCCAATCTTGAACAAAAAGAAGAAACAAAAACCCGTTAAAAGCATCAAGATATCTCGACTAAACAATTTCGACAGCCCAAAACACATTGATCTTGAACAAAAGGAAGAAAGAAAAACCCATCAAAAACATCAAGACATTTCGACTAAACAATTTTGACAGCCCAAAACCCATTGATCTTGAACAAAGGGAAGAAACAAAATCCCGTCAAAATATCAAGATCTTACCTTCATTATTAGATCCGTCAATACATCTCGGCCAACACAGATGTAGTGATAATTGAACAATAATCGTCCAAGATGATCTCCATCATGACAGTGAATCAATTGAGATCAGGATAAACACAAATATGATGATAATTACGGAGGAAAAATTTTTATACATTTTGTAATCACTACATATATCCAAAAGTTTATCAAAGATTCAAACCACTTACCTTAAATCAAAAGAACCCTAACGCGACCAGAAAGACTGCAATTGATGAAAATATAATCGATATACATCTTGGAAGTCACGCATTTTCCAATTTGCAGCAAGGTAAGGATAAGAATAATTCGCCATTAGCAAGGAAAGAATAGGAAAAAGAAATCGGACATCCAGATGCGAGAAACGAAGCCCGACGGATTAAACCCATCCTTTCCCAGTTAACCTAGACATTAACCTCGTATATGCAGCAACTTTACCAATTAATCCCTAAACAAATATATCAAACAAAATTACCCCCAACGAGAAAAAGAGTGGGAAAACGATCTCTTAATTATTATTATATATAAATAGGGCACGCGGTGTACATCACGACGGGTTACATGGTGTGTATGGAGATATGTTACATGAGAAATTACGTGTTTATATGGCACTATATGATACTATACTATATAGCGTTAGATCATGGCTACTCTGCTACCAATGAAAAATAGTCAAGTCATGAAGCCACGTGACAACAAAAGTTATTAGTTGATCAAAATAAAATTAACATATATTTTGATATTGAGATTTTCTAGTTGAAAAAAATGACAGATAAAAAGTTAAACAAAATTAACGTGTGACAGTATTTTATTTTTCAACATATCGCATCACTTTACATTATTAATGACTACGAGAACCACATATACAAACTTTATCTATTTTTTTGTCCAAGTAAAATTATTCTCTGATATTATCAAGCATTTTATGAGTTTCCATCGGGCAAAAATACACACTCAACATACTCGAAATAAATAAATAAACTCTCAAAGAAGCATATTGAATTTCCCAACGTTAGTAAAATTATTTCTCATTTTGTCAAAATGATCCTCAGTGGCCTAATTATATCACATACAAGACGAAAATGTGATTAGTAAATTATGTTATGTTATAGAGCCTAATTTGTTGTTCTTGCACCAAAGATGTAACAACATATGTATAGCATCATATGGTGCTATATAATCATGTAACATATATTATGAGCATACCAAATAGTTGTGGATTCCCATGTTGCGTGCCTCAATACACTCTACATAATCATATGACACAATATAGTGTTATATCGAGACTTGCAAAATGGACGTGGGAGTTGGAAGCATTCCCCTACTAGAAGCTTGAGCGCAATGCCCTTGAAAGGTTCAAAAATGATCTCCCATCTGATGTTATCCCGCCATACGTACGCGTAATGAAAGATTATTGAGGACACTTACATATAATGGGTCCATATACGGGGGGCTTGTTTCAATAATCTCCCGCCACATATATATATATGTCTGGTGAGAGGTCACAACTGTTGAAAGGTTTATATTGATTTAAATCCTTATCAAATTTAAATATTTTAAGAATTTCGTAGTTTTAGTCTTGAATGTCCTGTACTTTGATTAGAAGATTGGTGATTTATCAGCAGTCACTAGGTTTTTATGGCATAAATAACTGATAAATAGTCTTACCACCTCAACAACTCCTCACTTTTTCTATTGGATGTTCTTAAAAATGGACACGAACTAGTAGTAGGGGCTAGATTGGGGACGGAAATATTCTACTGCTAGCCGTCTGAGTCTTACGGGCATGACAACTAATCCAGCCGATAAGGGAAATTATTTTTTTCTTTATTGAATGTTTTTACAGCAGACACTAGAATATTTCCATAACTAATAATACTACAGTATTTAGAGCTAATCTCTTATTATTAATGATAGAGTAATAATAAACTTCCAAGCTGATTCACTAATTAGTTCACTGGCTGTGTATTAATATGAAGGGTAAAACTGTCAATTAAGGCATTCAAATAATTTGAATTTTAAATATTTCAGAGTTAAAATTGTAAACCGGTGAACTAACTGGTACAATAACATGGAGGTGTAGCATTACTCTTAAGAGTAATGATAAACTTTCAGGTTAGTTCACTAATTAGTTCACCAGCTATGTATTAATATGAAGGGTAAAATTATCAATTAAGGCATTCAAATAATTTGAGCTTTAGATATTTCAGCGTTAAAATTGTAAACCGATAAATTAATTGGTAAACTAAACTGGAAGTGTAGCATTACTCTTAAGAGTAATAATAAACTTTTAGGTTGGTCCACTAATTAATTCACCGACTGTATATTAAAAGAAGCTATTACTCAAATGTTACCCATACGTTGCACGGACTTAAAAGAAGCTATTTTTTAAGATAACTTGTTTATCAATTTTATCCACCTGCAAGTGTTGATAAATTAAAACCTATTTAGTATTGTCAAATTAATCTGATAAATCATCATTAGCATATATACTTAATAAAAAATTGTCAAAACTTATTTAGCATCGTCAAATTTGATTGTGTTGCACGAATTTGACCAGTTACAATTTTTTTAGCAAGTCTGTGGAATAAATTTTTTTACACTTGTGAGTGGTCAATAATCTAACAAAACTCTATATCACTATAATAGTATAACAAATTATCATCCTCACAAGTAATGAACATATTAACAATAGTGAAAGAAAAACACATGATAGTTTAAATATTTAACCTCAACAACATATTTCTTATATTCAAATGTACAATGTATAATATAGTCACCCTAAACCCAGGGCTGGCAATTGACTCGTTAACCAACAAACTTGTAAGCCCGCCACTAATTCTTATAGCTTGCCTCAATTAATTTGGTTCAGAAAAGTGGGTATCCGCCCTGCGATGGGTTTGGCGCAAGGATGACCCGTCCCACCATAGATGAGTTATAAGAAATTAAAATACCAAAATTAGTTTAAAATCTAGCATTCATAATAATAAAATTGTGGACTAATATCACTATCTCACAAAATTATTTATATATATATATATATATGTTATCTATTAGCTAATATTTTTTGTTCTTTTGCAAACTCTTAGCTAATATTAATTACATGAATAAAATTTTTGGCTTAAAAAACAAAAATAAAAAAATAAATGGGTCTTAAAAGCCTAGGCATGATGGGCGCTCTTGAAACCCGCCATACTATCATTCCTACTCAAATTGTATATATTCGAATATTTGTTAATTAATTTTACTCCAGCTTCATTCGTTTCTTAATCTTTTCCTTTTTACATAAATATATTGGACTACGTTATTTATACGTCTTTTATATTAAGATTTCAAACTTAATTATGCTATCAAATGTCGTAATTAAGGCCAATTTCCATTCAATAACTTATTAATACCAACTTATTGGGAAAAGAATCTAATATTGATTTTAAATAGCATTATTATTTGACATTTCTAGCATTTTAGCTAATTTTAGCACTGCTGTAAGTCTATTCATTTTCCTTTTTTGGTAAACTTATTAAGGTACATCAATTAGCACTTCTTTTCAAATATACTAAGATTAAAATTTCTAGCTGTAGCATTCTAATGACAAAATTGCCACTAATTTTTCATTTGACAATTTATTTAAGAAAAGAAACGTAATCTGATGATTTTATTAAAAAATATATTTGTCCAATTACCTCCACCAATTCCTTCATACCCCCTCTTGTATTTTAAAAAGTACTTAAAAAATACTTACTTAAATACCATTTTTAATTTTATATTTATACCATTTGTCAACTAAATTTTAACGTCAAGTGTCGAGTTAACTCCATTCATAATTTTTTTTAATACAACTCATTCATTCACCTTTCTTTTTTATTTGACACAAGCAACTCCATTCATTTATTAATCTGTTCTTTTATTTAATTTTTTAAAATCAATTTATATACTTTAGTTATTAGTCATCACTCCTTTTAAAGATCATTTTTCAAAGCATATATATTATTTTAAAAAAATAAGACTATGCAGAAACCATGTGTGATTAACGATATCATCACACGTATTCACATATGGAAATCTGTTGATTTTACGACAAGAGATTTCAATAGACACGAAATTAAGTTAGATAAATTTATCTACTATCAAAAATAAATCTGAAAATCCCCATTTAAACTTAATTTGTTTCCATCCTTGAGCTCAAGGTACAACTACTTGAAGAGAATGTTAGACTCTCAATACAACCCTTACAATCCCCCCTTTTTTTTTGCATCCCCAGTACAATCCTAATCACAAATAGAACCACATGATAAAGCCATCAATAGAAATTCCGTACTTTCTTCCTCTTCCAACTTTCAAATTTGAAAAGTGTTTGATCATGCCCAATGCATAAAAAAAACAGAGTTATTAACCCTACAAATTCTACCCAAATGCTTCTAGGCGTGGCTCGATTTATACATTCCTCTATTGATTACCGATGCTCTCTTCCCTGCTTATTTTGTCAGTATAAAAAAAAAGGAGAAAAGGATATTAATTTAAATTTAAAAAACTCCAAAAGAAATATTTGAAAATGAATGGTTACCTAGAAATCCTTCTCCTCCTCATCCCATTCTCTTTGTTTCTTTGATGTATCGCTACATCCCTAGTGAGCGTCGATGGGAAACTGATCGCATCTTTAATATCAAAACCCAAGACGGCTACAACTCTGTATCTCCCCCCTCTCCATTCCCTTCTATTGGATGTAAATGAATAGAATGAATATTTATCGATGTGTATATTATTTTATTGTCAAATACATGGCTAGGAATTCAACAAAGCGGAATCTCTGCAATATACAATTACTGAATTTTGTTACATATTTGCAAAGCATGAATGGAGCATTGACGTAGCCTGGTATGCTTTCAACAATTTTCTATGGCCCAAAGAGAATGTTGCTTTTTGGATTTCCCAAGCCCCATTTTCCAACGGATTTCAAGAATTTTCCTCTATACGTAAAATTATTGCAGCGGCCAAAAATAAGATGTATATTATCTTAATATAAGACAAAATATATAAATCTTGTTAGTTTTGTATTTTTATTTATCATTTTTAGTTAATTAATTTCTTAATTTCTCAACAATAAAATATTATCTAATTCCTTTTTTTCCCCTTCCCCTCTTTATTAGGCTTTAAAATTTAAAATTCTTTAAATATTGGAAGAAACGTCGTAATAATTTCTTATATATATGCATACAGGTGTGCAAAAAGCACCCTGTATAAGATATGAGGAAGTGTTACTTATACCTTAGTTTTTTAAGAAAATCTTATATATACTTACCAAATTTTAGATATTTCAAAAATATTGTGTAACAAATTATGTTACATATATATCAAAGTATGTTATTTTTTTTAACATTTTTCTTATTTTTTCCTTTTAATGAATATTTTTTAATATCCCCACCCTCCACCCACTCCATGCCAATGACTGGTGGCCAAATTTTGGCTTCCGGTTGGCAGCTTACCGGCCACTGGCGATTGACCAAATTTTAGGCCTTGTTTGATCCTCTTTAAATTTTCTCTTTATAAATTCATTTACCATGATTTGACTGTTGATTTGACAACTACTCAACAATCACCATACATTTCAAACTTCAATTAAATCTCCACCACTCATTTCAACTCTTTATAAATTTATTTTATAAATTAAAAATTTAAAGAGCTTCAAACAAGCCCTTAGTTGATCGCTGGTGACCAGAATCTGGCCAAATTTTAGTTGACGACCAAATTTGGTCAGATTCCAGTCTGCTGGATTCCCGCGACCCACCAGTCAGAATTTTTTTAATTTATTTTCTTATTTTTATTTTCCTATTTCCTTTTTTCTTTCTTTTCTTATTTCCCTTTTTTTCTTTCTTTTCTCTCTTTTCCTCTTTTACGTTTTTTTTCTTTTTTGCTTTTTTTTTAAAGTTATAAAATACAAACTGTTACTCATTTTAATTCATATAATAAAGCATGTTACGATATTTTAAACTAGTTTTATGTACCAATGCGATGCACGGGAAGTATATGTTTTTAGAAATAAATAAATTATATTAACAAAATGGTCAAAACTCAATTATCAAATTAGTATCAAATATGCATACCCTCTAATGAGACTATATTTTATTGTAGATAGCATATTAATACTAACATAATAAAAGATAATTCTTTCAATTTCCTTTCTTTTTCATTTTTTTTACCTATTTTCCCCCCTTAACAGGGTAATTATTTCAATTTCAATCACTGTAAATTGCGTAAAATTTCTTTATATACATGTAATATAAACAAATATAAATATGTTAGTGTGTAAATGTCCATACGATAAAAACATATATTGCATGGTAAGTAACACCACATAGGTAAGTAAATTAAAGGGATTCTCTGACCGAATTCCTTAATAATTCAAACCAAATCCTTAAATCATAGAACACAAACTTCAGAAGATTCATAGGTCTAACTTTTCACACATTCACAGCATATGCAATGCAACTAAGACAATAGCGCAGATTCTAAGTCAACATTTTAAACCAGCAGATGTAGTAGATTTAGTAATATCATATAATTTAGAATTAAGTATTTCATAATTAAAATAGAACATGAAAATCCAAAACTTTCATCTACTGGTTATGTTCTCATATGCATCAAGGTGATCCTTAAGCAAAATGCAGCCAGGAAAGTCTGATAAGAAAAAAACATATGATGATTATTTACTCCAAAAAACATAGACGGTGGGTTCAAATGTCGCATAGAAAAAATGCAACAACTGAAAGAATGTTTATTAAAAAAGTAAAGGCAATCAGCTTCAGGCCTATCTTCTCAAACTCAGATGTCCCACCCCAAGCGTTACCAGCTCAAAATCACAGTTCTTTGAGGAAACTTTGGACATCTATGTATGGCCATCACAATCCTTCAAGTGTCTTCTCTTGATCTGTACAGGTCTATTGCAGTCTACCAATGGTTGAGTTGATCACCAGAAGATTGACGATTCCAATGAAGCCCGAGTCCTCACACTTCTTATTTTCCTAGTCTTTGCTTCCCACTCGAGATCCCCACTTTAGAGCTACTTGTTAGCGGGTGGCAGTTTGGTTCCTTTGCCAAAGCTATGCTCACTTGGATTCAAACGGCATGAAAATCAAATCGGCTTCAGAATTCTCGTGTGACTTGGGGGCCATTTGATATATATAATATGTAAATATATAATAAACAAACAAACCAAAACAAAAGCCAAGAAAGAAAGGAAGCAAGAAACAAAGAAGAGAGAGACGAGAGGAACAGAGAGAGGGAGTCAGGAGGTGACTCACGAGAGAAAAAAAGAAGAGAGATGAACGGGAACTGGCCACGAATTAAGGAAGTGAACTCTTAATCAATTTGGATTTCTCGACCTTGGGTTGATTTCAAGAAGGTAAGAGGAGTTTAATTTTACATTATGCTTAATTTGGGTTTTTAGATAGGTATATGTATATAAATGGTTCCATGTGATGAATTTAAAAGGGGATGATGACTAATTATCAATATAAACTACATGTAAATGAAATTCTTGAGATATATGAAGGATATGAAAATTTCAAGATTTGAAGTTATTGGTTTTAATTTGAGAAATTAATTAAGTGCACTAGCTCTCTATAGGTGAAAATGGTGTGGAATTATTCTTAAGGCATGAAATTTGAAATTTTATGAAAACTAAAGAAGAATTATGTAAAGTTAATAAGTGAAATCAAAGTTTAGAAGGAAGGTTAAGGCTGAAATTTTATTAATGATGTATTATTTGGGGCTTTAAAATAGAGATTCATTGTGATAGTTAGTTGAAAGGAGCTTTTGGAGTCTTTAATAGAAAATGTGAAATTAAGAGTGGTTATGAATTGTGGCTAACAATATGCTTAAGGAAAGATTAGAAAAGTATATACTTGGACCTTATTTCTTTGAATGAAAAGAATCATTACAAAGTCTATTCATACACATTTTATTGACATGAAATTACTAGTGGGCTATAAATTTTGATATTCATGATGTTAGTATAAGAAATTATAGTGGGTTAGTAACTACACGACGCTCTTCCGATCTGCAATAAGTTGAAATTTTTATATAAGTTAGTGTTATAATTTCATGGAATGATATCATGGGAATTGAGAAGATGGATGAAGGTGAAAATAAATGCAAATAATGAATGACTTAATATTTTTAGCAAATGTGGAAATTATTAAAGACTAAGAAAGAATTGGTGTTAAAAATGAAGAGTTAGTGTTGTTAATTAGTAGATATTAAGATTTAGATATGTGTTATTATCATAATTTTAAAATGGAATAAACCCTAGATTGATTAGAGAGGAGGGAGAACTATATGTCTAGTGTAAAATGAAGAAACCTTGGGAAATTTAATGTTATAGAGAATTGATAATCCAAGGGAAATGTCATGTTGATAAACTTTAGCTTAAATAGAGAATTTTTAACTATTCAAAATAAGTTACAAAGAAAATAAATGAGAATGAGAAAAGATAAGTAAAGAAATTGAATTATGTGTGAAATAGGATTGAGGAAAGAAAAGTAAAAGAATTAAGTTATGTGTGATTGTGAAATAGAAGAAGTTTATTAGAAGTGCATTATATGTGAATATCAAAGATTCGTTTAACTATCTAAAGCTAGGAATAAACTAATATGATTAGTGACTTGAAGGAGGAGGATTTGGAAAGATATGGATTCACTTCCCAATTTTAAGTAAAAAGGAGAATTTATTGAGCTATTATAAAGTATTAGATATATATATCAAGAGAATATATTGAGCTATTATAAAGTGTTGGATATATATATCAAGAGAATATCTCACACATTAATAAGAATGATAATACAAAGGACAATGACTATTATTGAAATTGGAGGCGTGAAATGTTGTTGATATTTTAAAGATGTGACCATATGGTAATTGAAAGAATAATTGACATCAAGAGACTTTATTTAATTAAAAAAATTATGGAATTGGCATGAATTTAAAGGAAAAAAAATGAGTTATGACTTAAAGAGTAAATTTGTGTTAATATAGGGGATTTAATGAAATATAATGTGATGTAGAAAAAATGAGTGGAAAAATTGGGAAATGAATGAATTAGATGATTTGAAAGTTACGAAAATAGAATTATTTGGACAAGACGATTTTCTGAGGAAAATAATTGAAATTCAAAAGTCTTCGTGTTATACTGCAGAAATCACGAAAGGAGCTACATGTACATGGCTCTATACCGATGAGTGGAGATTCTTCTCTTCTTTTCTTTCTAAATGAAAATGTATATTATGCTTTGATTTCACAAAAATTCTTAATGTTTCATGAGGAATGTATTTCCATGAAATTTCACGAAAGTTGATATTTCTTAGAAAAGTTCATGTGAATGTTGGTATGAAATGATGCTTCATAATTTTAAATAAATGTTTGAGTTGAAATATGATTTATGATATATGAAAATCCTCCCAATTTGTATTCAATGTTATGATATACCGTCTACGGGTGAAGAGACCTGTATAACTCAAGCTGACCAAATAATACGCCGCCTGCGGGCGAAGAAGCTTATGGCTCAAGCTAACCAAATGAACGCCGCCCAAGCGAAGGGGCCTATGTGCTAGCTATGGCTCAAGCTGTTTAATTATGCCACTTAAGGCGAAGGGGTCATAAGGTACCTATGGTCCAAGCTGGCAGTCTACACGCATATGACTTGTATCATGATCATGTGATGTTGGATACTCTTTGAGGAAAATTTTATGTTGATATTGAAATGAAAAGATTATGATGTTTTCTAGTGAATTTATGATGATTATGCAGTGAAATGATATTCATGATGTTTTCAAACATGTGATGATTCTACAAATGTTGATGTTACGTTGAATTTACATTTAAAGTCATGGAGATTTCCAAGTGCACTAAATGTTTTATTCGAGATTTTGTAAAAGTTATGTCTCGACTTTCCAAAGTATGTTTTAATTATGACTCTTCACTCAATGGACTTATTAGCTCACAAGTTTTTCAAATGATGTTCTTCTCAAGTAGCAATTGGAGTTTAGGCAACACATTATGGTCGAGCCTACTATTTCAAGAGTTCAAGCCACCACATAGGAATTGTTATTGGTTTGTTGATATCATGAATGATATGCTTTGATAGAATTAAACTTATTAATATATATTGAACTTTCTCATGTGAATCATACTCAGTTCAGTATATTTCTCCAATTATGAGGTGATGTTACTTATAATAAGAAATTAGTAGATTGTGATGTGTTAATGTGTTGGTTTTGGTGTTGGAGAGTATAAATGTTGGGTTTGGTTGATAAAACAAGGGAGATACTGTCGAAATTTTTCTAGAAAAATTAGAACGTATATGAGCCTTGACAGTAAATTCTAAATTTTAGTTGGAATTTATTCTCGGCGCATGTCACACTTCTAGTAAGTTTGATGTACTAGGGGTGAGGCGTGTCAAAAACCTTGAAAACTTCACCAAAAAAAAATTTGAAAAATGGAGTATATTACACTTTTTAGTTCACATAAAATAAATTCTTAACATGTAATATAGGTTGCTGTAGGCATAACATGTCTTATTTCACACATAATATAGCTTATTACACACATAACAGATTTTGTTAAAGTAATAACATCATAAATGGTTTAACATAATTTGCTACACATTTGACACCTTCTTACACATGTAACAAACTATGTAACTAATATAACATAAATTGGTACACGTATAGCACACATTGTTAAATTTATAACATAAATTATATAATAACATAAATTGATACACATATAACATAACGTGTTCCATACACAACAAAACTTGTAACACATAACATAGATTGCCACACATAGCAGATACTGTTATAGATGTAACACGAGTTATTTAATAACATAGATTGTTCAAACATCATAAAATTTGCTACGCGTGTAACAAGCCTTGTTACACTTATATCTAATCTTGTAACCCAAATAACGTAGATTGTTAGATATATAATAAATATTATTACACCTATAACACAAATTATTTAACATGTAACACATTTTGTTAGAAAAGTTATTACAAAAACATTACAAATAAGTGAGATATTAAGAAATATGTCTAGTAGAACATGAAAAATGAAGAAAAAAAGAAAAGAAAAAAAGAAATAATTGAAAAAAGAAAAATAAACATAAAGGAAAAAAGGCAAAAAATAAAAAAGGCAGATTCCGGCAAGGTTGCCAGAAAAAAAGAAAAGGAAAAAGTTGGGAAAGGGAAAAGGCCAAAAAAAGTGCTGAATTCTGACGATTAGATTCATAGCGACTACACCGAGTCGCCTGGAATCCACATCTGGAATCTGGCAACCAGATTTGATCGCCGAATTTGGAATCCGACGCCACCCATCCAAGCCATTAGAAATAAGTGGGCCGGTAGCTAGCTGGGGCAGAGGTGGGGTGTTTAAGACAGGGGATGGTGGTGGGTAGGCATTGCAATGGGTAGGGTTCGGGGGCAAATCAAGTCCGCCCATCCCGACCTGGGAAACTTTTTCCTTGCCCCGTCTCATGATCCGCCAATATTTGGGGAGGATCGGGTCGGGCTTTGACTTTATATATGTTTTATTTTTTCCATTTTTTATTTATTTTAAATTTAAATGGGGAGGGGCACTTTGGGTCGACCCGCCTTGCCCCACGAAGCCTCGGGAGGGAAAAAGTTTGCCCCCTTCGAATCGGGGTCCTACGGATTCTTAGTCAGATCAGTTTAAATTGCCATCTATAGTGGTGAGATTTAAGAATAAAACTTAATTAAAAATTAAATCAACTAAAAATAAAAGAACTAAGTATTTTTCAAAATTTAAAGTATACCAAGTAAATTTGGAACAAAGATTAAAACCCAAGTATATGGTGCAAATACCAAATTTGCTAAAGAAATAGATAAGGCTCCAGATAAGAAGCCTTATTGCTCACGTGTTAGAAATCTAGCAAAAGCAGCCCTATAACATGTGGTGCAAATACCCCATAAGATAATTACTCCGTAAAGGGATTGGAGGCATTTTATTGACTATTACTATGATTATGTATTTTGGAAATGAAGAGGACAAGGAAATGAGAAGAAATCATGAAAGTGTGAATTTTCAAAAACAAAGTCAAACCCTAGAACGATGATGATGATATTCACATTCGATGTATTTGATGATGGAACTTTAAGCGAAAATATATTTTCTCAACATTCTCATTTCTTGAATTGCATCTTATATTTGACAATCAAAAAATTTATTCATAAGTCATGCAGTTTAACCATTTTCAGCAGTATCAATTCGTGAATTAAATTCGCACTATGTACTATATTATATATATTGTTTGACAATAAAAAGTATTTGTTTATGATATCAATAGTTTAGAAAGTTGATGTATAATGGCACGATAATGTCAAATTTTCTATGATAAATATGACCGTGATGTTACTGCTATTTGTTTTGTTATTTGAAATACAAGTAATTGCTAGACAACTTAACTTTGAATTGCGCATGCAAATGTACTTTAAGGAAAATAGTAATTGATGCATTTTTTTTTTTTTAATTTGAAAGAGAATAGATCGACGAGTCGTGGCTGAATTAGGCGCTAATGGAAGGGTGGCAAGTGTGGTACAAACAGTTAAATAGTTTATATATAATTAATTTCTTTTTAACAAAATAAAAATAAAAAATTTGCCTTTTGGGGGGGGGGGGGGCGATGGGCCCCTAGCTCCGCCTCTGTTGGCGAGGAAATTGTAAAAAGTAAAATTTGAAGCATATTTTTAAAAGATGGCTGAACAAATAAAATTTGGATTTTGAAAGTCCTATAACAAATTTCAATAAGATACGTTACTTTTCAGAAGAGAGTATAGTTCAAACCATCTTAAATGACAATGAAATAGTCTAGAACATTACTAAATTGTCATTTGATCCATTTATAATTTTCGAGAATGATATATCAGAATACTTAATTTTTTTTGTCATTATTAAGAGCAAAATAAACGTTTTTGTTTCTAGAAGTGGACATTTTCTAAAACTGAATGATTTTGTTTTTTGCTTTCTTTTTAGGATTTTTTTCATATATTTTCCCAGAACGAGGGAATATAAATAGTTAAAAGTTGTGTAATGTATATAAGTCTCGTGAAATATATGAATAGGCATAGGACACTTATTTAACTCTTTGAATGTGCTGGAGCAAGATTGATTGGGAACATTCAAACTGGGCTCTTGGATTTCTCTTTTAGTTGTTGAACAATATGGCCCAATTCAAACTAGAACGGCCCATTGAGGAAATTACCCAACAGCATGCTTTTTAACTTTCCACATGAAAAAATAAATTGATTTTACTTTGGTAGCAGAAATGTAAAATAAATTGATTTTTTTAACAACAAATAAACCAATTTAAATAGTGAATTTATAAACACACTAGTTGAATTAAACGTGTGTTAACTTTTAATATTATTATAATTATTTTTTTAAAGAGAATATATTTATTAGCATTAAATCGTTTAGAAGTATATTTTCAAGCCATAGCGGAGCATGGTTCCAAATACAAAGGAGATGACCTAGCTAGTTAATTTATGAGCAGTACCAAAGGAATCAAACCAAATGAAACTAGCTAACATGAAAACAAGTGGCTTTAGCTATTGGCAATCTCTTTTTGCTGATCTTCTAGTTAAAAGAGTATAGAAATTTACTCCTCACTGCAGCAACTACAGGCAATCTTCAATAATCATGCTAAATGTCGAGTGATCAACAAGTTTGAGAGCAAGCGATCAACATCTTTGATCCAGCTAAAAAAATCACTGTATTTCGCCACAACTCCAAAACTCATTTTTGAGAGCTTTCCGTGAAACAACTTATTGGTGGAAATGGAGATCTTTATAGGGCAACACATCACAACCACACGAACTAGGGTTTGTCCTAAACGTGCATTTGATGTCTTTCATGTCAGGATGGTTTAAGGCCTACAACACAAATGGCTTTGGCAGATTAACCCCAAACCCAGATTTCTAACGCTCAAAAGAAAACCAGGAAGAAACTTGAAGAGCATTTTGGAAAATCTAAATTTGATGTACTCTGGAATGATTTCGAGGTTTGGAATATGTTAATTCGCGTGTTAATCACGAAATATATCATCTAGTTATAGATTTCCAATCATCCTTACGAACTGGTATTAGTTTACGCATGAAAAGCCAGCCGAAATGAAAAATGCCACCATTTTGTTGAAATTTGAAAGTTACAATGTTCTGACTTTATTGGTCTGTGCGGCCATATTATAAATCTGTGCTGCTGCACATCAAACATCCATATTTGAACAAATTTTCTACCCTAGCATTCTTGGAGTAGACTTGAAATCATTATTTAATTCACTTAATGAATTAATTTCTCCAAGTTGTGAACTATATTTGTTTAAGTAAAAATCTCATTGTTCAACAATATTCTTGTTGTTATTTTCGAAAAAAAGGGGAATCTAGACACATTCTTTTTGTTATTATCTCCTCTCATTGAGTACAAAAACACTCTTCAATCTTTGTTTCTCACACATAGTTTGGGGTATATAATTTTAGAAGTTTAAAAGTTCATTAATTCAGGCAACCTTCCAACGTATTATTCATATGCTTTCTAAGTAAGTATACTTAGATTCCATGTAGTCACAAGCATGCAAAGTTAATTTCTTAACTTCTTCACTGAATCCAATTACACATGCAACAATATTATTTCACAACATGAATATCATAATCATAAATAAGATATGATATATTAAAGATAAACAACTTTATAAAATTAGAATGGAATACTCATCGTAAGTGTCGCATCCCATTTCGAATTTTGTATTTTGATAATCTTCCTTTCCCACAAGAAGATTTGAAGCCTTCATCTCTATGAATTCTTCTCATGCTATCCATCAATTCTTTCCAAGTCTTGATTTGTCATTTCAATTGTAGCCATTATGTCTCACTGTCAAACACCATATTCATCAATTTATCGAAAATGCCCCCAACTTAATGGAAGAAATGAATGACTTCAGTTGCCAGGGACTTGAATGAAAATTTCTTAAAAGGTTGAAGACCTACAGAAGGAGAAATAAAAATTGGAGACGTGATCCGTTAACATTTGGAAGGTTGAGGACGTTGGGTGACGTTAGGTGTAAATTAAGTTTTTACTAGTCAATCTATTTATGCCATAACAAATAATAATTATGTTTTATTTCAATGGTCATCTCATTAAAATAATAGCATGCACGTACCTAGCTACCCAAATTTTCCATAATTGACTATCAATATGTCTCGATTTATTTTCTTTATTTATTATTTTTTATCGTAATATTTTCTTTATTTTAAAACTCTAATCTTTGAATAGCAGGCACATTAACAAACAAAAATGCAATACAATAATCTTTTTATTAGTATCTATTATGTATATATTATTATAATTAGAATAATATATTGAATCAGACAATTTAAATAATAATAAATTACGTCAAACCGAAAATTCTAGGCTTGTCACGTTTAAAAATAAAAAACGCGCCAGTCCCTTTCCATTCGGGGTGGCGGTAACATGTCTATAGCTTTGTTTATTAGCAATTTTATTTATTTTTAATTCATTTTTGTATTTTAATACACTACCCACCAACGTGATTGAGGGAGTACTTTAATCATTTGATATTTATTTTTTATTATTATTAATTTTTTTAAAACCATGGTATTTAATTATCTATTAGGTTAATTATAACTTTTTAAATTATTTTTAGCTAATAATTACTGTTTCTCAAATCTAGATTATCATAGAGCATGCATTCATGTAAGATAACTCTGTTGACCAACCCGGAAACCAAACAGTAGGAGCCTGGCATTATCATTACAGTGGTGTTTGTTAATTGGGTTACGTGTTACATCCACAAATCAACACATTTTTCTCCATTTTTTCCCTTTCTTTTTTTTTTTTTTTTTTTTTTTTGTGGGAGGGGGGTTGGGGGGTTCCCGGGGGTTTTTGGGGGCGAGGGGGCGTTGCGCTCGGGGTTCAAAAAATGCAATATATGGATTTATGGAGTTCAATTTATTATAAACATTAGAGTTTTTTAACACACGTGTGAGTTTCTTTATCAAGAGTATCGGTTTTTGGTATGAAGTATCACGTCACTAAAATATGGTAGGTGAAATTCTAAAGGACCGATGATGATTTATGTTAGTAGTTTCTTGTAAGTTATAACTGTAAGAAACCAACATTTATGTTGTTAAAAAAAAAATTCGACTCGTAGGTGTGTCCCATAATTCAAAGGGAAAATATGTTCACAATCACACCACAAATTGATAATACCGCTACATCATAATTGCATTAGATGTCCTTACATTTTATTTTTGTTATATTTATATTGACAATCATTTTCATTACATTTTACCCGCAACTTTTTATTAATTGACGGTGCAAATGATCACATTTTCTATTAAAAAATCTAGATTATTTTGAATAAAGAGTAGTGAAACCTTTTATTTCCAGCCCATTTTTTTAACCCACATCAGCATGACGTCGTCTGTACCTATTTTGGTCATTTCAACTAATTTTATCCTATTTCGTACTTAATTAACAAAAATAGAAATGTGTTTTTATCTTTTGTTAGCCTTAAATTGAGTACATATGGATACTTAACTAAATTTCGTACTTATTAAGGAAATTGCTTATTTTAGTTTTTCTCCGTCATGTTTTCCCTTATTCTGAAATTTATTTATGTTAATAATAATATGGTATTAGAAGAAATAAATCTCAACTTTTGTGTGAACACATGTCTTCTTCAACTCTTGATTACCGCTAATTTCTTACGTTGATATGTAGTTACCATATATGGCATGGAAAAGGTTTAAAGACCAATTTTGTTTTCAAAATTTTTAATTGATTTCAAAATTTAATTAATTATGATATTTACAAAGAGAATACGTGTTTTTATCCTTTATTATCCTTAAATTGAGTCCATACGGATACTTGATAAATTTGTACTTATTAAGAAAATTGATTATATTATCTTAGTTTTTCTCCATCATGTTTTCCCTTATTTCGGAATTTATTTATGTTAATAATAATATGGTATTCAAAGGAAAAATCTCAATTTTTGTGTGAACACATCTAGCTTCTTCAACTGGTGATTTACGCTAATTTCGTACGTTGATATGTAGTTACCATATATAGCATCGAAAAAGTTTAAAGGGAAATTTTTTATTTAATGATTTTTTTTAAAATTTGTAATTGATTGTAGATTTAATTAATTATTATGATCTTTACAAAAAATATTATATGTTCCTAATCTTTTGCAGTGTTTTACTGTATTAAGGGCAATACATGTGAGCAATATTTTTATTTCCATGCATCGCACAAGTTTTTAACTAATATAGGATGTCAAACCCATTTGATCACTAACATTTATTTTTCAGCTGCCTAGCTAAATAAGAAAAGGATGTCATCCATTGAAGCAATCAATGTATATGTTTAAGTTGTAAATGTTAACAATTTTTTTTTAAAATAGAAATATATTTTGTAATAATCTTTGTAGTACAAGTGGGGCACTTTAAATATGTAGATGTGATTAGTTTGACCATATTCTATTTTTAAATATAAATGGTTTGTGAACATGGGCAACATATGTACAAATGTTGCGCATTCACTGTTTAACTTCATATATGTTATATTCTAGAATATTCTTCTTCCAATGCATCACTTTCCATTTCGATAAATGCAACCTCTTTTACTCAAATGAAATATTAATTAACAAATTATCGTTCATTTTTCTCATCTAAAGCTCTCGTCACATGATGCATATATTTTCTAATAAATTTATTTTTTTCTTATCAATTATATAGGCTGCTCTGAAATTAGATAAGACTACATGAATGAAGACCTTCTATGTAATAGAGGGAGTATGACTATGTGCAAGTGACTATTATATATTTTTTTTTTGAAACTTTAACCGATGTAGTCTATTAAATTACCATTTAGTAATTTATGTTATATTATCATGTATGCAGTTGAAAATTAATGGTTTCTCTATTGAAATGTTGACAGATTAAATTAAAAAAATTCATGTTAGGGAACATATGAGAGTGGATGATAGGGAAAATTAATGGTTTCTCTATTGAAAGGTTAATAATAACTTTTTTGAATGACACATTAATAGAGGGGATGATAGGGAACATAAGAGAGTGAATGATAAAAGTTATTATTTTTTTTTTGCTCAATTATGTGATTTGTCTGCAGTTTGATAATAACTTAACTTTCATGTTTCTTTGATTGATCTTAACGGTTTGGTGGTTGAACGGTCAATTTTATATACACTCTGTTAATTTCCTTATACTTGCAAATTTTTTTCTAGACCTTTTGTGAAAGAAGATTAATTGACCAAATTATATCATGCAATTCATATAGAACAATGGCTTTAGCCCTTGGGCCAAGCGCTGCCGGTTGGATTACTTTAAATTGTTATATAGTTTCAACATAAAGACATATGTGAATTTTGTCTCTAGCAAGATTTTTTCTTTTCTTTTGTAGCTTTTTAGTTTTATTTTGTTGATGTTCTAGCTTGATTATTATCTTATCATTTTGGGTATATTGTGTTTTGTGATCATAAACTTACATGGCGTGTTTTATCATTTCTTATTGATTTTGATATGCATAATATCATGGTAATCAATCAAATTTAATAATCTATTCTATATTTGATTGAAGTCATTGTTTTTTAATTCTTGTTTTTACATTCTAATTAATTTTATAGTTGATGTGTTTAATAATCTTATGTAATATACGTGCTTACATTGAGTGTAATTATGCTATATAAATTTTTTTCTATTTCTCTGAATATGTTGGTTGTATGTTAGAGGGTGTTAAATGCAAAAACGTTGTTACTGCCATAATAGATAGTTTCATAGTTGGCAGTAGTCTCATATAGTTTGTATCATTAAACTTTTTTTTTGGCGCATTATAGAGAAACACATTTATAGTATCACATATCTTATAATTGTTTTATATGCACATTTACTTCTATTATATGTGACTATATCAACTCATGTTATGAAGCACAAACAAAATTGTGGACACAAATTGATGGATGAAAGTAGACGATTTCGTGCAGTTGTGCATTGTAAATTGATTAGTTATATTGTATTGTTAAGTAATTCCTATCTTAGTGCCTGTTTGATTCAATTTTTGATAGTTGATTTATAAAGAGAAATTATAAAGAAGTGAAATGAATGGTGTAGATTTAATATAAATTTGAAATTTGTAGTTATAAATGAGTAGTTGTCAAATCAGTGGTAAGTAAGATTATAATGTGTTTTGATAAAGAAGATCATACAAAGCCTTAATTTGTGTGATTTGTACTATTTTGACAAGTATAATTTTGGATCCTTTCACTCTGCTCGATCATTGCGTAGGTATACTTTCACAATTTGCATTAAAATGTACACATGATGCTTATTAGTATTTTTACTTCTTACTGGTAAGATCTTCACGTATTGTCTATCCGTGTATCGCACGGATGCATACACTAGTTCTAGTTTAAAATAAGTATATTATTATATATGTAAAATTTTTACTCATATTTATTCTCTTTATTTTATTTTACTTTACTATTAAATGGGATTGCAAGGGATTGGAATTGAACTCTAGTGGATGGTGTGAAAAATTTAGTCGGATGCCATTAGACCGTTCGGCCTTTATTAAGTTAACAATTAGTGAAAGATAATTAATTGAAGATTAAGGATAAAAAATGTGACAAAAAAGTTGTGGACATAAAAGTAAAACACTTAAGTAAAGACTAAAGCCATTTAAAGTAAATAAATAAATTGTGCATGAATAATAATTATTAAAAAAATGTGATGTCAAATAACAACTTGTTTGCATGTATAATAATTAGTAAAAAATGTGATGTCAAATAACAACTTGTAATAACTCAATTATTATATGACAAAATTTCATGATATAATGGCTAATAATTGGTTGCCAAACGTTAGTCACAAGAAAATTAGAATTCAACAAATATTGAAACAAAAATTCAATATCGGAACAAGCACTTGACAAAAGCTAACATATATATATATATATATATATATATATATATTTGTGTTTTATCTGTAGTCAGAATTCTTAGAATTTTGTACAGAATTAGAATACTTGATGATGAGTCTTTTGTTGCACTAGAAAAACAACAAATAGAATAACTAAGACTGTCTAATGAATAAATTTCTTGTATTCTAAAAATACTATATCCCTCCTTATTCATAAATTTAAGAACTAATATGTGTAAGTTCTTAATTGATCAATAATACTAAAAACTCAGCTATTAAAATAGAAAAGACTCTGATTTTAGAGTCAAACTTCTAATTACATGATGTTAACTCTTAATTCAGTCTTACCTATTTCAATAGAAAATTGCATAATACTAATCTGGCGGAATTTTTTTCCAGTCGAACAAATCAGACTAATTGGTCTATCAGTTCATTCAACTATTCAAGAGAATTCCTAGATCCTTGCTTACATCGACATACGAGACCAATTTGCTTTTAAAGTATTTGATTGGGGACTTGACCGGAGAAGTAGAGGTTTAACACGTGTTTTTGCTACGTGTCACGACAAAATGGAAGATTTCGAGCATGTTGGTGCACTTGATGAGCTCCCCCATTTGCACTGGGTGAGCAAGTAACCGGTTTCCATGACACATCCAAAATTTATGAGTAATATCTTGTAGGCCTCTGGCAATTCAATATCTCATTTTCGATCCTTCATATAGTTTGGAACAAAAGTAACTGGAAATATATTACTTAATGTTTGCATACAATTTTATTTAATTAATTATTAATTTAATAATAACAAGAGGTCATTTAAGCATACAAAATTAATGAATTAAGTCATCAAATAGATATTTAATTTGTTCTACGGATTGTTTTCAAAAAGAAAATATGATTTTTATAAATCAAAATTTGTGATTCGTTTTATGACCAATCTTCTTTTCTCTTTTTCCCCTTTGCTTACACTAAAAAATAAAATTCCAATCTCTGCAACAAAACAAAAAACCACACGTCTGAATATTCAGCTCTTAGTTTTGATTACTTTTTAAGGGGTAAATGGCGAAATAGTAAATTAGAGCAATGTTTAGAAGTTTGTAAGGCCAATTATATTCACATTTCAAAAAAATGTTAATCACACCACATTTTAAATACACATTTTCTCGCGATGAGCATAAAACCATTTCCCGGCACTACTTCATCTCCGGCAAGTCCCACATCCAACCACCAAAATCAATAGGGAAAAGAGAATATTGAACTTCAAGAGTTATACAATAATTTATTATCATCTATCCGAATCAATTCAACTCTGCCACACCTACCTCCATTACCTCACTACCGCCATTGTTCTTCTTCTCTTTCTTCTTCCCTTCACAAATTACATCCTTCTCTTTATGTGCAGTCACTATGTCTATCGACCTCCTGTCCTTTTGGCATCTCCAAGACGACATTATTAGTGATCTCCAAGGTCAACAATCTGATACATTGAGACCGTCGAGACTTTGACTAACAGGATGGCTCATGCACTCCTGCATTTGATTTACCTTTCTTATTTCATTTCTTTATGGGCATACTTTTTACGCTTAGAGGCTTAAAGCTACCGGAATTGGACAGAAAAGAGAAGTACGGTGGCGAGAAAGAAAAATTAGTGAAAATGGCAATGGTGACAAGGGAAAGGGCGGTAGCGTCGAGGAATAGAAGAATGTTAGTAGTAGAGTCAAACAAAATTGGAAAAAAAGGAAGATGGTGGTAGCAGTGAGAAGAATGGTGGTGGGCTAGTGGTAGAGGCGAATCTGAGTTTCAAATTGTTTGAGAAAGTGTGATGTACAAAAAATTAGAAAAAAAAAATAAAAGGATGTTTATTTAGGTCAATTTAATCTATGGTTAACTTAATAAATAAAAAAATGTAGTGTGGTAAATATTTTTTGGGGTATGAATATAATTTCCCAGTTTATAAATGAGCTCCAATCAATTAATTTCTCATTGCTTTAATTTTACTTCTCAAGTTTGAAATTTTTTTTTTTCAACAACAAACATTTCAAGTTGAAAAAGTACTAAAAGAGTAAAATGAATAAAATGAAAATTTTATTTAATAAGATGTTGATTTTTTGCTATTAGAATAAAAATAAAAGTAGGGTGCTTTGAAACACATTCTGCATCCTGATGCAGAATGTGTTTCGAAAAGTGGTGTGCTTTCAAATACTTTAATAAGCTATATTTCTTTTGACATTCCTCTTTCAAGTTTGTCAGAGATTGTTTTAGAAAACTTTTAACATCTATAGTTAAATGGAAACTCTATTTTGTCCTTGCATTATCTAGCTTTGTTATTTCGCGATATGGAAATGGAGTAATCAAAAGTTGAAGAATTAAGTACTTGTTTGACCAAGAAAAATAGTTAAGGGACTGAATCATACATCCTAAAGATCAGAGACCTCATGTGTAATTATTGTGAAAAGAATCTTCCCTTTCAGTTTCCGGTGGTGCAGAATCGGTAACCGGCTGTAGGCGGTGGGTTTGGCCACGACAAAAGTATGAAGCTTTGTTAAATCGTGTCACGAACTGCGTTGCATACACAATAAAAATCCTCATTTCTTTCTCCTCTCGGATTTCAATTTTCGCTCTCTAGAAGCATAGCCAAGCCGAAGTAGCTGTTTTGTATTATCCTTCAGGCCTTGAAACGGATTCTTCCTTTCCATCTGAGGTGAAAATTTGTTTTGAAAATGGAGAGAGATTTCATGGGATTGACTGCAAAACAGGAGACTCCTGACGAATCCACGGATTCAGGTACTCCCATTAATCTTTATATATATTCCTTTTCTTTCTTTGCTTATCATAATTGGAAATACCCTGCTTGGGTTAGAAAAGGGAAACTTGAGTGTGGGAATTTGACAGAGTATGTAGTTTCTGTTATTTTATGCATAATTTTTTTATATGTGTGTTCCTTTGAGAATCTTGAAATGGAAAGAAATTAATAGGTTTACACATCTGAAGTACTTCAAAACCTTCTAACAAAGTTAGAACAAAACAACCCAATATAGATTACAAGGAGCTTTATGCCTTCAACAAGTAGAGATGACTATCAATTATTCTATAAATTTTTACAAATTTCGAAAGCTTATATGTCACATTAATCAGGGTAATCACATCATCTAAAAGAGCTCGAGGTATTACAGTGGGCCATATATATAATTAAATCTTTACCTTTAACACGTCCCGAAGCATATAGTATGATTTCATAAAAAATTTTCAAGAGTAGAACCAAGTTAAACTTGTGCGTTCATATTACTTCCATTATTATATCATTTGGAATCTTAAAAGAACCCTTTTCCTTTTTTGAGAGTTACAGTTTGTATTTTGCTATTTCTTTTAAACATTTATTTGCACTTAGCTTTAGAATAAATAGAGATTTACATACCATATGTATATTTCTTGTTCTCTTTAGTTACTTTATTCATTGAGAGCGGATTGATGGGGGAGGTGTATTTTTCACGTTATGTTAGAAGGATTCAAATGGATAATAAAATATGCATTTTTATGGGAGAAGTGGGAAGTTTTCAATATTTGCACAGTGCGTTAGAATTTAATATTCATTATCACGTTTCTTGTGTTATTTAAAGTGTGCATCATACACCTCATCATCTTTTTCAATGTTTTATTGATTAGATAAATTAATATTAATATTTTTATATTAAAATGAGTTGTGCTCTCAAAGTTGTCACCGTCATAGAGAATTATTTATTTTGATACCACCCGAAAAGAGGAATAAAATATTTATAAAAAAATGTATTTTATATTCTAAATGGGTGGTGGTGTTTTTAAATTTGCTTTGACCAGATGGTTTCCCTTATTCTTTACTTGTTCTGCATTTGATGAATATAGTAATCACTTATTATAATGCACATGAGTGCATGGTAATCAATTAGTTTAATTTAAGGTATTCAATTCAACGTGTTCACACCTTTTACAGCTTTCACGGATGAAGCACCTTGAGTTGTTTAGTAACTTATAAGTGAGTGTATGTACAAGTACTTTGGAATTTACTTCTACTTTATTATCAATATTAAGTATCTTTTAAGTAATAAAATATTAACTTAACTGATCTTGTTTTGAGACGAGTATTTACTTAAGAACGTAGCTTCAAGTAGTTCCTCTGCTTTTTTCATGTTTTTCACACTGTTTTGGAATCTAAAGCGTATCATATTATTTCTTAGTTATTTGGGTGATTAGCCAATCAAAATTTTTTGCTTGTTTCATTGGTATGGTAGTTATTTCTGGAAATTTAATAACATGCATGACTAAACCTGAAAAGGTTCTTGTTCTATTTTGATTGCTTAGGTCCTGTGAGAACTTCAGCTATGCAGTGGTCATTCTCAAACAAGGGTTCTGCTGTTCCCCAGTTGTTATCATTTCAAGGTGCTCAGAAAGAAAAGCCTAAGACTGGTTTCGATTCGCTTGCACTGTCTGGATTGGTGACCATAACGACAACACAAGCGGTCAACTCTGATCAGAAACCATATTCCAGTGTGATGCAGGTGAAATACAGTATCCTTTTACATGTTTGGTTGTAAGTTGTAACCTTTTATTTCTATTTCAGAATATAAATAAATTTGTCAAACAAATTACATCCACATATTGGGATCAAGGGGTTGGTTGGCCTAGTGGATAAAGGCTTAACCCCTTCATGGGATTACCCGGATTGGAATCCCATGTACCCCTCCCCTCCACTCCCTTTTTCATTTGAAGGTTGGGGGGGGGGGGGGAAGGGAAATCACATCCACATACTTCATTGGATCCATATTTACTAAATATCCGCCACTCATTTCCACTAGTTCTATTTCTATTTTGAAATCAAGATAGATGGTTAACACCATCTAATTCCAGAGATATATTGTTAACTTTTGATTCCAAATAATTATATCCGACCTTATACATCAATATTTCAAATCCATGTTCCAAAAAGGAGACGAAAACCAAAGTTTTGATTAATCTTTTTTCCCCTTTTTAAATAAGCATTTGATCTAGACAGTTCTTTTCTGTAAATATTATACTCATCTTATATTTATTTATCTATTTTTCTTCCTTTCCATTTTTTTACTTTGCGCAGGTGTTCAGAAAAACATTGTTCCTGGGAAGCATGGTGGACTTCACTATATGGTGACAACCTATCCTGCACAGAGCTCTGAAACACATGGCCTCCAAGAAGTTCGAGTCCCACATGTCACCATTCAAACAAATCAAACAGTTTCTCTGGCCACAGGCACTCCCTTCCACAGGTCCTTTATTTCAACTTCTGGACAGAATCTGCCTCATTCTACAACTCTGCAATCTCTGGCTGTTCCAGTAACAAACCTGGTCCCACCTGTTCCTCCAGTTAGTTCTGTTGTGGATACCACTGATTTGAGGTACTTCAAAATCTAGAAACTTACCACAAGAAAAGGGGGGAAAATGTCAAGAAAGTTTCTCCTAGAATTGTTGCCTTATTGAGGTCAGAAGTAAAAATACAAGGCTGAATGAAACTGGTCTGTTCTGTAGGGGTTCTTCGAAGATTTCATTGGCGCCTGCTCAATTGACCATCTTCTATGCGGGTTCCGTATGCGTTTATGACAATGTTTCCCCAGAAAAGGTAGATCATTTAAGACCCTCAGAGGCTCTAGGATAATTTTAGTCCTTGTTTGTTCCGTTTTCCTTAATATTTTACTCAATGGCTATAGGCTCAGGCAATTATGTTATTGGCTGGAAATGGGTCCTCCAAGACTTTGGGGACAACAATACCAGCTTCTCCAATTCAAGCATCCGGGAACCCATCCCCTGTTGTCGACGGGTTTGCTACAAATAACCCTTATGGCACAACACCGCACTGTTCAAGCCCTATATCTGTATCCTCGATTAATGTTTCTGAGTCTAATGGAGGATTGTGTAGCAACAATGATCTGAACACTATAAAACCAGCAGGAGTCAGTCTAACACAGAAAAATGTTGAGCCCTTGAAAGCAGTCAACATGATTGGATCTGTTCCTGCTACCTTCCTTTCATCAGGTATAGTCCTCTCTCTTTTTGATTGTATCTTCAATTATTTTTGGCGTAGCTCAGTTAGATTTTGGTTTCTGTCACGTGGATTTCCATTTCATGATGTGAACACAACACAAATACCTTGAATTTGCAGGTGCTGTGCCTCAGGCTCGCGGGAAGTCTTTGGCTCGTTTTCTGGAGAAGCGCAAAGAAAGGTAATCTAGTATTATTGTTTCCTATTGTGTAAGTTTTGAATATTACACACGGGTTTTTAGTAGACGTCGTGGCCTTCAACTGTAATTGTAAGTGAAGCATATAAAGCCTGATTGGTCGGTAGGATGCATGTTGAATTGATTTTAGGTTTAGTTGTTCGATCAGTTGATTCAATGCAGCTATGCAGACATAAACTTTAAGGTTTTGACTTCTTTCTTTTATATGGTCAAGTCCTATTCAATCAGGCCTAAAAATTTAAGGTTTTGACTTTTCTTTAATACAGTCAAGTCCTACTCCTATCCAATCTGGCTTATGTGGCATATATATAAGATACAAATACACAACCTTTCTTTTTACCAGTATATGCAATTTCGTTTGCTTGTGGAATTGGAATTTTTTTTTTTTTTTGGTGGGGGTTTGGGGGGAGTATTTTAGAATTGAATTTGGTTAGACATTTAAGTATTTCACGGAATTCACAACATGTACTACTACTATATAGATCTCCATCATTCATTTCCATAATTCTATTTATGTTTTGAATGCATGTTCCCAAACTAGAGTTTTACTTTTTGTCCAAATACTTCAACAAAAACTTATTGCAAACTGACAAGTGACAGAAATATGTTTTCCACACATCACATCATTTGAAAAATCAACCGCCCTAATTGTACCACACCATCCTACGTAAACTTTCTCTGCAATGTAAAACATTTTGTACAAAGTTTATGTGCAAGTAGACTTTTCTCGCGTTTAAAAATAGAAATAAATTTTGGGAGAGTGGTTTGAGACTTGTGTAGTAGAGGTGAGTCACGTCAAATATGTGAATATGACTGATTTATTATAGTGTTTGCTCTTGTCCAGTACTGCACGCTATGTTTGTAAAGTTTAACATGTCATTCAGGGAGAGGTGATACTGTTTCCCGAACATTGTATATCAGTTAACGAGATGGATATGCGTATATTTCTGATTTTTTTAATACCTGTCTTCAACTTATATTTCAAACTAAAGCACTGCTTCTTCATGAATACTAGGGTGACTGATGCATCGCCATACACCACCAAACCATCTCCAGATTTTAGCACTCCTGTAAGCGCCAGTTTCTCAGTGAACTCTCCAAGCACTTGTCCCGTCCCAGAAATCAAGTAATGTGGGTAGATCAAAGCCGAAAGGCTATTTTGGATCGTAGATTTCATATTATTGTACTTTCGACATTTTTGTTTTCAGTTTTCGTTTTTGTGCTTGTAGTGCATTTTTGGTCAATTAACTTCAGTTACAGAATTTTTAGTTCAATTGTAAAAAGTTATTAGGCGTAGCTGTGGGGGTTGGGGGACCGTGGGCTCCCAACACAGAAATTGGAATTTTTTCTATTTTTAGCTTGTTAAAAAGAAAATAATATATAAATGGTAATTTATCTGTGGGTATTATACCTCTCAACCTTCTGACCCACCCCTCTTGGCTTTAGAAGAATTACAGTTATAACAAGAAAGTACCATTATATCCTGTTTGTCCGGAGTGACATTGAACATTAAGAGAATAATAATATGCCAGCACCCCATCCTGCAAGCAAAATTATGGTATTTTAAGAATGGTATATTCTACTTTGTTGGACAAAATAAAAACTAACATGTGGATGTAAGAGTTTTGATATATTGTTAAAATGGGGTTCTTGACCATACATGTGGATTGGCTATGGATGTTTTTTGAGTAAGGTACTAGACTATTAGACAATGATGTTGAATAATATCAGCTAATGATGTCTTTTCTAATACAGCCTAATTTTGCAGGGTGCTGCCATTGCCATGCCTCATTATTGGTTTGGTGCTGTCATTGTGTAAATTTTCTTTTTTTTTTATTTTTTATTTTTTTATGTATAAACACAAGGTAATTGTCCCATGTCTCACCATGTGCTCCATTCATTAACTCTATAACTATTGAGATCTCAAATCCTAAAATTCTCATGCATCCTTCGGTAATAAAGAAATCAAAGTATGCTCTAACAATTTGAGTAGACATGAAATTTGTTTTAACTTTTAACTCCACATGCATGGAGGTGGAAGCGCAAAATATCAGAACTCGACTGGCTCTGTTTGGGAATCTTGGTAAGTTCGTTATAGGGTCATCTTCAGTGAATAAGTTCCTTTTTTTTTTTTTTTATATACTCTTCTCTTTGTGTTTTAGTTTTTTGTTTTTATTTAAAAATACATTTTGAGTCTTTTTATTTCGAGGTTGCTGTTTTGAGAAAATAAAAAAAAAGTTCTATTTTTCTATTTTAGAAAATTATTTTTAAAAATAAAAAGCAGAAATGAAATGAATGTAAAAATAAAATTTGGGATTTAAATGTGATTAATGTAAAGTTTAAAATTTGAAAAAACATTTTCCGCGTTTTTAACTTTTAACATAGAAAACATCAAAAATAAGAAAAAAGTCATTTTTAATTTTCTTTACAAATTTTGTATTTGTTTTCTGAATTGTATTTTTGAAAATATAAAGGAAACACATTTTCACTGTTTTAGAAAACAAAAAATAGAAAACAATCTAAAATGGGCAAAGAGAACACAGCCTTAATGCTTTGAGAATTTTCAAATAACCAAGACATTACAAACTCTACGCTGTCTTTCCATCTCAATATGGAAAGGGATGATATCTTTGCCATATTTATACCAACTATTTAGCAGCACCTTAAAATGAGGTAAATTCACAATTTTACCCGTGTATATTCTATGATTACAGAAAAATAATTATTAACAAGTTGGGGACAACATCTTGTGATTTTGGGAACAACATCTTGAGATAAAGATTGACGACCAAAGATACAAATTAATTTCCCTAATTGAGATTAAAGAATCGAGATTTGATACTGGTGCACCTCTCTGTCAATGGATATTTGCCAAACGAATCTTTCTTGAATGTGCATTGATAGTTTTATTAATCCATATATATACTACCACATTGGACAAGCTCCTCTTCTCCCTTAACTACTTTCCATGAAACTCGAACGAATAGATCATTTGTCCAACAGCTCTTTGACCCGACCCCTCAGCCCAGAAACGAGAAAGATCTTCCAAAAGACAGCCAGCTAGCCCTTGCAATTGGATTAGCATCAGACACAAGATAGATCTTCCAAGTAACGAAGCCTCATGGGAAATGTGGCATCATGTGCTCCTTCCATAACCTCTACCAGTGTAGTGAACGTATTATCACACTAATGGAAGGCTAGAAATCTACCCCAAACCAGTAAAAGCATCAGAAATCATGGTACAAAATCCAGGCCATTTTCTATGCCCTTCCTGTCCTCTTCAAGTTGGTCAAAGAATACCAGGATTGTGTGAAGACAAAGAACTTGAATCCGGGCAACTTTATTTTCTTCTCCCAGTGGAGATGCTCTACTCAGTATTAACAATTGAGGAGATGAAGTCACTCAGTGAGAAGGCATTCAAAGGGATAAAGCAAGGAAGCCTAATAAAATTCTCCAAGATTTTTCCGGCTTCCGGGGATCACTTTTGTCTGTTTCCAAATTCAGAGGAAAATACTGGGGATGCTTCTTCAGCCATTGATTTGGAGCAAGCTGAGAGATGTTCAAGACAAAGATCATGGCAGCCTGCGCTGGAGACAATTCTTGAAACTTGAGGTTAATTAGGACACAAAAATACAATGCCAGAATTGTATATCTAGTTATTCATGATTCTTTTTTAATTTTCACAGTCAGTTTGTTGAAATCTCACGATGATTTTATAAATAGCGATAGGTATGCAGCCAAAATTTCTGCAGGTACTGGGAAACCTTAGACAAAGTTGTTGGAAATTGGTTTTACAAAAATCACTTTTAACCACTTTGATTAATTATTGAAGTAAAAATTAGTTCGTTATCAAATTTGTAGGCCGATCATGCTCTACTAAGAGAGTACGTTAACGTTAGTAAACACGGTTGACAAGCCTTCTTTGCAATATATAACTACAACGAGAATTTAGCGACACTATTTTTTAGTAAAGCTTTCACATAAAGTGCTTCTAGTGGCATCTGGATAGGCGCACAATGGAAAGATGTAGACGACTCGTCAGCTGATGTGTTTTTAAGTGAAAATACCGTGCTCTTCCGATCTCTCAATCTTTAGTACAAACAAGTCTCAAATGACCATTGCTGAACTTATCATTGCTTAAACTTTTAGGGCATATTCTCATTACTGTAACTTATGGTATTGGCCACATCATCTATGAATTTTTTTATTGACACCAAGTGCACATGTGAAGAGGCGTGGCACACATGTTGGAGCAATCTATGCGTGTGGGTGAACAATGGTGCCACGTGGCGTCCATCTGGCAACTACGTGTGCACCACACACATGATGCTATATGTACATGTGATCTACATAATTGGTGATCGCTTGGTTTCTATAGAAAAATTACAATATCTATATCAAGGCTAATTGATGTTATTTTCTCCTAGCATTTCATGTTTTTGTGTTTTCTGTTCTTAACTATTAGACGCCCAACCCCAGATGGGTGATGATATGGTACTCATATGTTCCACATGGCTCCATATATGTGTCTATATAGGCTATACGCATGGCTGGTTTTGCAACTTGTATCGCTTGAAGCGAAACTATAAGTGGGCGCCCATAGATAAATTTTTCCTAGTGAGGCCTAATTAATGGGGAAAAAAACTGTATTCACTTCAACTATATGTATATTACTTACGTTACCACAAGCTCATTGACAATTAACACACAAAAATTTGAGCATAAATTAGGCCAACAAGGCATAACTATATAAACGAATAAAATTTCAATCAGATAAACCGATAAGTTTGCAATTATTTATAATAATTAAATTAAAAATTAGTTGGTAAGTGCAGATCGTTGTAACTTGTAAACAAATAATAAGATTAACAAAAGTTTGAAAGGAAAATTTTCAAATACTTGCCAGATGTTTTGTCAAAAAACTTCTCAACTCATGTGGCGTGTGTGAATGCACGCTGGGTTTATTTCAAACTTAAACTATGTGTATTTTAAATCCATATAGTATGCTCCTATATATGCCATATAAGAGAAAAATTTTTTAACAAAACTTTTAAGAAGAATTTGAAAGGGACTCAAAGTTTGAAAAGATAACTCACTTAAGAGTCACGGTGTCGGGCCTTTGTTGGGCTTTTTGTAAGCTCTTTGTCCAGGAGCTTGGGTCTGTTGAATGCTCTTTATCCGAGAGCATGAGTCGCTGGGTGTATTTGCATTTCCATCTTAACAAAATTCCCTGAAATGACAATTCATTCTAACATTATCCTTCTTATAGTTTTAAAAGTAAGACTATCAATCAAACATGCCTCATTTAATTATTCAATCATTTCTCTTTTCAATTATTCCCTTATATTTATTAAAAAAACATAATTATTCCTAAGTTAATTATTGGGAATTGCCCAACACAAAAAAAGGGCAAATAGTGCCAAAAAGGACGTCGCGCACAATACAAGCCCAACTGATGAGTGTATTTTATATGTAATTTACTCTTCTTAACTTATTCAATTTTATGTGGAATTGAGCATATTTCTTCTTAATTTGTGTGAATATAGTTCATATAAGTGAAAAGCTCAAATTGGGGTGATATTAAATAAAAAGGATGATTTTTGAACCAAATTGAAGTTTTACATTCAAGATATAGCATCGAGTTGTTATGGCTCGAGAGTTTTGGAATAGGAAGACCAATGTTAACAAGTTTGAAGACTAAATTGCACTTTGGCAGAACTTAAGAGAGGCTATTTGGGTCGTGTTTGAAGAGTTTGAGGACCTTTGTGAAGATTTCGAGAAGTTTGGGACATGTTTAAATGAAGAAAAATGCTGAGATAGAAAAATGCTGAAAAAGACCATTGCTATAAGAAAAAGTCAAATCAGGAATTGAAATGCATCTTTTGAAAATACGCCGTGGGTAGGCCACGGCAAGCAAACTGCCTTAATCCCGCTGGTTAGGAAATTCTCTGTTGGCCGTGGGTTTAGCGCGGCAAGCAAATAGCAGCCACCCGCGGCCCCTAGTGGGAAGTCTTTTGACGCATTTTTGGCCCCCTTTTTTGATACAATTGTGGGTTTTTGGGAGTCTCCAACTATGAAAGGAAGCGAGAAAAACATAAGGGAGATGAGACGTCCAAAGGAGGAAGCTGTGTGGAGAAGACCGTGAAAAGCCGAGAGCAACATCCACGGGAAAGAGACAACGGGGAATTTATCGTGGATTCATCTCCTTCGGGTTTTGAATTCAAACCTTTTGTGTTGTTTTTTTTTCCCTAGCATGCAATGCTAAGTTATTATACTAGGGTTATGAGGAAACCATTGTTGACAATTATTTTTAAAGAATTGCTCGTTTTCATTATTTGCTATTGGGTTAACTGTTTATTTTTCACTTATATGCCCGTTTTAATGATTGATCACCATTAATTCGTGTTTGTGATTTATGTTGCTTTCAAAAGATTCGATGTAAATTAGTAGATGGTAATGAATAACATAGGGTCCTATGTTGATTGTCTATGTCAATATGCCTTGTGAAATCGCTATATGATGATCTTTGTGATTTAATGTATATTTATGTGCTCGTAATTTAGTTGGAGATAATTAAGTTCAATGTAGACATAGAATCGATTGACCATCGAGAGAGGCTTTTGATTAATATTAGATCATCAATTTTTAACTTAGGCAATATTCTTGTTATTGTTGATTGTTTGTTATTGCTTTGATTGATATCCTACAATTTGATTAATTTAGGATAGTTTTGGGATTCATGTCACGGCTGAGAGGCAATGTGGTTATAGCTCAAATAACTAACGACATTAAGTCTGATAGAAGATAGAGATATACTTCTATGCTTTGTGTAATCTTTTGTGATGTTCTAGCTTTGTATTACGTTTTTATCTGTTCGTATTCATCATAGAGATATAGGTGGATCATCCGTAAAAATAGGTTTGATTTGTGTCGAGAGAGCAAATTGACACATAGGAAATATCAGTTGTCAACAAATGATGAGGATTAATTGAAAACGAGTGATCAATGGTTTGTAGTGGGTCAACAATGGTGGATTCATAATCATAGTACCTTATTAATGTGATTCTTTCTAGGATTTGTAAATATTTTTAGCTGTTTATTTCCTTAGATAGTTTTCATTTTCTTAAACTAAATAATTTACTGTGTGTTTCTTTTATTTAAAGCTGAAGTCAATTAAAATGAAATTTAGTATATTTAGTCCTTATGGGTTCGACACTTTACTTATCACTGTATTATTTGTTAACGATCCGTCCACTTGCAGAATTAAATCGACAATACCAATCTTTTTGCCTTTGGCTCTGTACTCATCGTGAAGGACCAAGAGAAAATAAAAAAGTGATATACTTTTATTTCCAGAGTGATAAGATTATAATTATATATATATATATATATCTATAAAATTTACAAATTTGACAACATAGGCTGAGGTTGGGCAGTGGTCTAACAATGCAAATGTTCAAGCACCAAATTATATGTTTGGTACCATAACACATAACGATACTAGATGTCATGTATTTGACAACACTAGATATCTGATATTTGAACATTCTCACATTTAATTGGATGTTAAGATTCCATTTTCATTGAAGTTTTGTTTTCACCATTATAATCATAAAGCAGAATGTTGTTGGCTTTAAGATAATGGAGATTAACTAAATTGTTAATGTTACATATTTCTAGAAAAAAACAGAAAATTATCACAAAACTACGTGTAAAGAACGTTTTACTTACTAGTTAATAAAAGTAAATGAAGATTAAAAGGTAGACTTCAAAGCGAACAGTGTGGCTATAAATTGTTATGTATTATCACATGTGAACGCAAGTTATGTAAGTTTGACAAGTACAATCCACCAAGAAGCACTAGTAGAAAACAGGGTATCACCGAGAAATTTTTCCGACAGATGTTACTAGAAAACAGGGTATCACCGACGAACGGAAAGTTCCTACGGTATGACAATTCCATTAGAAATTTCCGACGGACTCAATTTCTGACGGCACAACGGCGTCCACTTGGCCGTCAGAACTTTCCAACTGACATAATTTGTCGTCGGAAAATTCGGACTGAAATGTAGGATGTCAGAAATTTCTAATGGCATGGAATTTCCGTCGAAAATTTCCAATGGAAATGATAAATTGTCAAAAATTTCTGATGAAATTTTCGACTGACTTGAAGATCCGTCGGAAATTTCAGAGGGAAAGTATCCATTTCCATTGGAAATATACTTAAAAATATATTTTAATTCTCCTTTATAAAATCTTGAAAGTTTTCTTTTTTTATTATGCTAAATATTGTTAATTAAAACTTTTTTCAATATGTTTGAGATAAGTTTTATTTTTTTAATTACGAAAATAATTCATCCAATTACTTTGTTAATATGTTTTAATGTGTACAATATTCTATAATAAATATACATTAACTTTAAAATGTGAAAAATATACAAGAGATATGTTAACTCTTTTTTTCCAAACTAGAAGATAAATTAACTGATATATAACAAGTAAAATTTTATTCTAAATTTAAAACGTTACAAAAAATTAAAAGTATTATTAACAATTAACAATCATTAGATATGAAATAGAAAATAATTTATGTTTTGATATCCGTAATTAAAAGTACAAACTAAAGTTAGAAAAAAAGAGCAAAAAAAATCAAAAGCAAGCATATATAATCATTTCCTTATACTCCATTCACATATATGACCCGTATACTTCTCTTATGAAAAAGTCGATTCCCTACACTCTTATAATGTTCGGCAATTCATTTGTAAAAAAAGAAAAATATAATATGAAATAAATTTTAATGCGGATGTGGTTTTACCTAGTGAAAAAAATATAAAAAAACTTTAATCTTTCGTCAGCTATTTTGTGTTTAATGTTTAAATCACATTTTGGCTAATAGCATCTAATAAATTTTAGTAAACTCTCTTTTATTATTTTTAGTTTTAATTAACAATATATATAATATAAAAAACTAGGGGCAAAATATTATATTAATGACACACTCAAATAAATTTAGAGCATAAATGACATATTTAATATAATAAAGTTTAATGAAATAATAAATAATATGTAAAGTCCAATGTTTAAAAAAGAAAATTCATCATTTTTAAAATAACAAAATGACTAGAATATACTTTATATATATTTTTTGTCAACACATTAACAAGAATGCATAATAGCTTGGTGGTTGGGAATTTACTCCCCAACCTTTAGGTCTAAGGTTCGAGTCTCTCCTATTGCATATTGAAAGGAATTACTCGCGGGTTAGTTGCAGTCCACGGGTCGGGTTGAAAAATATTTTTTTCATTAATTAATTTTTTGATGTCCGTCGAAAATTTCCAACGGATTTCGGTCTATCAGAAATTTCTGATGGATTTCAATTTTCCATCGATAAATATTACCGACCTGGGCTTCACAGACGGAAATTCCATTGGCCAGTTTTCCATCGGAAAATGTCATTTCCGATGGAATTTCCACCTTTAGAGATGGATTTTTCCGTCGGTGATAGCCTATTTTTTAATAGTGAAGGTTAACAGTTTCAATTTAAAAGTTAGGGCTAATGGATGGTCAGATCTATTCACTCAAGAGTATTGATCACCATCTTGATTTATTAGATGCACCAAATATATATTCTCTTTATTCATTGCCACAAAAGTATGTGATGGTAATTTAAGTATTGGACATATAATCACCTTTTTATTTTTATTTTTTATTTTTTAGCAACTTGCCATCGACTTCCCAATCATACATATTCAATTATTAACCAATGCAGCCTCCCTCTTAAAAAGTCTTGACTTCCAAAATCATTGTCAAATCTACCATTCATGTGTAAATACCCTCTTCCATGTACCTGAATTCAACATGTAAATTTGCAATCATCACAATCTTATAATCACCTCCATTGGCACCAAATTTTATGCATTAGTAGTCATAGGGATTCACAGAGGAGAGGACCATGACTGCGGTTTGCGTAGGAAAAGTTGTAACATCCAGCCAAAACTAACCCTCAATTAAGCTATGTGGCTGTTATTTTGATAATGATGGAATAATTGCCTAAATTATATTAAAAAGATTACAAAATTGTCACTCAAATGACAATCAAAAAAAGAATATGGTCTTAGATTAATATAAACCAAAATACGGTGACTTAATTGAAAGATAAGACAAAGTATAAGGATTTTTCACGCAATAAACGTGTGAACCACGTTTAGCCACATCGTCGCCAGGTGTGTACGGTGCCACATCGCGTCATGTGTCACGCCATAATTGGCGAAACTCAAAGATTTATTAAAAAAGACTAAATCCTAGCTATTATATAAAGGACTTCAGGGTCCTCAAAGTTTCTTAACCTCACAACCGATCCCCTCTCTTCCAAACCTCTCATAATTCGTTTAAAAGTGGCAAAGGTGGAGAAACAACTATTAAAACCAACCAAAACACCTATTTGTCTATTGAAAAAGGCTTCTTACCATATATAGAAAGATGCTAACTTAGAAAATTTGCCTTGCTTGAAGAAGATCGAGGTTTTGAAGGCATTTTTCTACATTAGAATTATTGAAACAATCTTTGCAAATCTTTGAGGTGAGTAACGAATGCTTTGATTCCCTTTTCATTCAAGTTTTCATAAGTGAATAACAGATACTTTGTTTCCTTTTCTTTTGTTCATAAATTTTTCAAGGGACATGCATATGTTTTCATTGAAGTCTTTCATGAAATGAACATGAACTTTATGATTGTTATAGAAAGAAAGATTGATTATTTGCGTTTGTATCACTAGTTAAGACTCTAACTGTCTTGCTTTAATGTGTAATAATATGACCATGCTATGTGATTTTAATTATTTTGGCTGTGCTATGTGATCTTGGGACCATACTATGTGATCTTAGCTATTTTAAATCATTGAATCTTGTGCGCACTACGGGTAGTAGTTTAACTCGTGATAGGGCCCTTTTGTGCATCGAAAGGCTTTGTGCATCCAAAGAGTCTGTGAACCCCATGATTTTCTCAAAAATACATTTCTTAAATGAAAGGTGAATCAAAACATTTTGTTGCTCACTGATTACGTTGTATTCACCCCCTTTCTTTCCTTTTAACAACCTTGTAGGTATTGAATTAAGAAGCTTTGTAGCCAAATCATCCCAAAGATGGAGAAGATATATGTATGTGATCGAGATTCGGGTATATAGCTGAAGTTTCATTGTGGGTGGCCGTAATAGTTATTGTAAAGTTATAGTAACATGATATTATATATAATAGTGTTTGACTTGTATTTGTAAATTCTCACATTCAAATTTTGAATCGATAGTTATCTCAAAAATGCTTCCGCTACCAATATTATGAGAAAGTAAGGCAATAAATTTGGGGGCGTGACAAAAGTTTTGTCGCAGTAACAGTAAACTTGGAAAAGGTGCGAGGAGATAAATTCATAACTCATGATGATGGATTACTATGATTTGCAAACGACCCTGAATCGAATTGGTGATTTTACTTGTAATCTTGAGATGATTTCGATGGTAAGGTCTTCCGGGCCGGCAAATTGACATGGCTGTGCGGATTTGATTGTGTAAACCTGATTATAGGTTCATTTTTGGATTGGATAAAATCATATTCATTTCTAGCAGTCATTCAGAGACGTCCAACCTATGAACGGCTCACCATATAATAAGAGACATTTTTTCATGTGCATGCCGGACTTGAAAGGTTACTTTTTATTCTCGACAGTCTTCACTTAATTCTAAAGATATCGAAATCGTTGTAATGATAATGAAATCGTTATGAGTTAACTATCAATTTTAAGTGTTTGGTTAGATGTGTGCATTTTTAAATAATAATCAATACAACTCACAATACATTAGTAAATGATCATGACTTGTCAGAATAACTTAGAAGTTCAAATTTTAATTTAATGACACTATTCACTCAATCATATTCAAATTCTTATAACGATAATTATATCGGTTTTAGTTTAAAATTCATTTTAAATGATTTTCCACAAGCGTCCAACCCGTGAATGGCTCACTATATAATAACAGACATATTTTGATATGCAGGCAGGACTTGAAAGGTCATATTTGTGGCAGTCTTCGCTCAATTTTAAAGATATTAAAATAGTTATGATGATTTAAATCATTATGAGTTAATTATCGATTTTAAGAGTTTGATTAGATGTGTGCATCCCTAAATACTAGTTAATACGACTCACAACGTATTAAGAAATGCTCATGATTTTAAAAGTTCAAATTCTAATTTAGCGATAGTATTCACTCAATCATATTCAAATAGTTATAATGATAATTATATCGGTTTATTTTAAAATTTACTTTAAGTGGTCGTCTGGAGGCTTCCAACCTGTAAACGGCTCACCATATGATAACATACATATTTTGACGTTTATGCAGAACTTGAAAGGTAACTTTTTATTTGCGGCAATCTTTGCTTAATCCTAAAGATATCGAAATCGTTATAATGATAACGAAATCATTATGAGTTAATTATCCATTTTAAGTATTTGATTAGAGGTGTGTATCTCTAAATACTAGTGAATATGATTCACAACACATTAAAAATGCTCATGACTTGTCAGAACATTAGAAGTTCAAATTTTTAATTTAATGACACTATTCATTCAATTATATGCAAATAGTTATAACAATAACTATATTGGTTTCATTTTAAAATTCATTTTAAGTTGTCATCCAGAGGCATCCAGCCTATGAATAGCTCACCATATAATAGGAAACATTTATTGACGTGCATACATGAGTTGAAAGGTCACTTTTTATTCATAATAGTTTTCACTCAATCCTAAAGATATCGAAATCGTTATAACGATAATAAAATCATTATGAGTTAATTATCCATTATAGGTATTTGATTGGAAGTGTTTATCTCTAAATACTATTCAATAAACCTCACAACACATTAAAAAATACGTATAACTTGTCAATATAACTCAGATGTTCAAATATTAATTTTACGACAATACTTATCTCAATGATATTTAAATCGTTATAACGATATTATATCGCTGTCTTTTCAAAATTCATTTTAAGTGGTCGTCTAAAGATGTATAACCTGTGAACGGCTCATCATATAATAAGAGGCATTTTTAGCTTGCAAGCAGGTCTTAAAAGTTCACTTTTTTTACAAGATAGTCTTCACTCAATGTTTAAGATAACGAAATCGTTATAACGATAATGATAACGAAATCGTTATGAGTTAATTATATATTTTAGATGTTTGATTAAAATTGTGTACCTCTAAATACTAGCCAATATGACTCACAACACACTATAAAATATTTATTTTAGGTGTTTGATTAGAGGTGTACATCTCTAATATTAGTTGATACGACACACAACACATTAAGAAATACTTATGACTTGTCAGAATAACTTGGAAATTCAAATTTTAATCTAATGGCACTATTCACTTAATCATATTCAAATCAGTATAATGATAATTATATCGGTTTTATTTAAAATTCATTTTAAGTTGTCATCCAACGATGTCCAACCCAGAAAAGGCTTAGAATATCATACAAGACATTTTTTGATACGCATGCAAGACTTGAAGGGTCACTTTTTATTCGTAGCAGTTTTCGCTCAATTCTAAAGGTGTCGAAATTCTTATAACGATAGCAAAATCGTTATGAGTTAACTATCTATTTTAGGTGTTTGATTAGAGTTATACATATCTAAATACTAGTCAATACAGCTCACAACGCATTAAAAAATACTTTTGACTTCTCATAATAACCTAGAACTTCAAATTTTAATGACACTATTTACTAAATCATATTCAAATTGTTATAATGATAATTATAGGAGTTTCATTTTAAAATTCATTTTAAGTCGTCGTCCAGAGGCATCCAACCCGTGAACGGCTCACCATATAATAAAAGACATTTTTTGATGTACATACAAGACATGAAATGTCACTTTTTTATTCACGGTAGTCTTCGCTCAGTCCCGAAGATATTGAAATCATTATGAGTTAATTATCAATTTTAGGTGTTTGGTTAGAGTATATCTCTAAATACTAGTCAATACGACTCACAACACATTAATAAATGCTCATGACTTGTCAAAATAACTTAGAAGTTCAAATTTTTAATTTAGTGACACTATTCACTCAATCATATTCAAATCGTTATAACGATAACTATATCGATTTCATTTTAAAATTCACTTTAAGTGGTCGTCCAGAGCCGTCCAGGCTGTGAATGGCTCACCGTATAATAGGAAACATTTATTGACGTGCATACATGAATTGAAAGGTCACTTTTTATTCATGGCAGCTTTCTCTCAATCCTAAATATATCAAAATCGTTACAACGATAATGAAATTATTATGAGTTAATTATCCATTTTAGGTGTAACATCCCAAGAAAATTTAATTAAGCTATGTGGCTATTATTTTGATGATGGCGGAATAACTGCTTCAGTTGTGTCTCAAAGTTAAAAGATTATTACTCAATTGGCGCTAAAAAAAGAATTTAATTCCTAATTGATATAAACCAAAGTATGGTAACTTAATTGAAAGATAACACAAAGTGTAAGGATTTCTCGCGCAATAAACGTGCGAACCACGTTTACCTACATCGCTCTAATATGTGTACGACACCACGTCGTGCCACGTGTCGTGACGTGATTGGTGAAATTCGAAGATTTATTGAAAATAACTAAATCTGAACTATTATATCAAGGCATAGGGGTCCTCAAGGTTTCCAAACCCCCTAAACCATCCCCCCTCTCTCTCTCTCTCATACCAACCAAATTCGCCCAAAATGGTCAAGGTGGAGAAACACCACTAAAAACCCGCAAAAACACCCAATTGGCTATTGAAAAAGGCCCCCAACCTTATATAGATAGATCTTAACTCGAAAATTTAGTTTTAATTGAGGTATATCGAGATGTTAGTGGCACTTTTCCAGTTGGGATTATTCGAGGGATATTTGAGGTGATTAACGCATGTCTTTGGCTCTATTATTTTCCATCCCTTGGCTCTCTTCTTGTTTTTGTATCTTGGATCTCTCTCTTTTGTGACTTGTGTCTTCTTTTAATTGTAGTTGGCCTTTGATGATTAACAGTGCACTATTGCTTTGGATAAATGATTGTTCCTTGCTCTTGGGCCTCACTAGTGGCGATATCTGCCCGTTTTGAATTGTATTTGTATTGTTTTGTGGTACTATGATCTTATTGTGTAGTCTTGGTCATTTGTACATTTGCATCGTATCGCTTACGGGTAGAGGCTAAACTAGTGATGTGCCTGAACTTTGTGCCTTTGTATTTTTGTCATTTGATGATCTTTCTTGCTTTGTTTTGCGTGGAAGGATACATATTATTATTCACTGAGTACTTTGTACTCACTCTCCATCTTCTACAATATTGTAGGTATTGACTTCCGATCTGTGGCCGGATCGTCCTAAGGATGGAGAAGATACATGTATGTGATTGAGACTTCGATGTGTTGCTGAGGTTTCATTGTGGGTGGCCGAGATATTCATCCTAAAATAATATTATGTATAAAAGCGTTTGAATTGTATTTGTAGAGTCCCGCCCTCGATTTTGAATCGAGATATATATATTAAATGCTTCCGCTACCGATATTTCGAGATAATATGGTAATAAAATTAAGAGCGTGACAATATGTATTTGATTGGGTGTATTTATCTCTAAATACTATTTAATACACCTCACAACACATTAAGAAATACGTATAACTTGTCAATATAACTCAGATGTTTAAATATTAATTTAATGACACTACTTACTCAATGATATTTAAATCGTTATTGTGATGACCTGCCCTGTTATTTGCAAGGTTCAACCTTTACCTAGCAAAGTAAAAAGTGTAATATGTTAAGTCAATGTCAAATTTAGACCAAGATGAATCAAATTAATTTTTAGAGTTACCATTTAAGCAATTAAATAAGTATGGGTTCTATATAAAATTACATTATAACTTGGTAAGTAAATGAAATAACGAAATGAAGCTAGGGACCTAAATAAAATAAAGTAAGAAGTTGAGGGACGTTGGGTGAAATTTTTCTATATATATCTAGAATTTTCTTTTGGTTTTGGCCATTGTCGTACAAAACATTCACAAGAGAACATGAAAGAGAGGAGAGCCGAGAGGGCGAGGTTCGGGAGTCAGGGAATCGAGCAAGGAAAAAAAAAGAGGAAGGAAAATGGAAGAAACTTGGGACAAGAAGAGGAAAAACACAAGAATCCCAAACAAGTAAGTGTTAGTTGTCTTTAAGCTTTAATTTATAAAAGTTTAGGATGTAAAATTTTCATTTAGTTTATGGGAATTTATTGTGAAATTTGTACTAAAGCATATTTGCTTTCTATAAGTTAAAAAAGTTGGAATTCCCCTTTAAATATGAGATACACTAAAAATTATATATGTGTGTGTATCAACTAGTGTTGAAAAATTTGTTTAAAGGTTAAGAATTATTGTTAATGGTTATTTGAGTGGGCAATTGAGATTTTTAACATGAGATTTTATGGTTAGCAATAAAATGAAGTAAAGTTTTAAGGGAAAAAAGAAGAAGAAAGAAAGCAAGAAAACCAGAAAGCATGACCGATTTTTGAGGACCAAAAAAAAAAAAGAGAGAGAGAGAAAATCAAGCAAAATAAGTGGAATGCATGTGCCATTTATTATACATAGTACATATATTATATATATGTGCATATATGTATACATAAAAGAAAGAAGAAAGGAAAGGAAATGAAAGGAAGCATAGGTTGTTGAATTCTGCCGAGAAAAAAAAGTTTTAGAAGAATCTAATAGGGAAAAGAGAAGAAGAATAAAAGAGTTTAAACAAGCATTATTTTCTTTAAAGTTTTGATTTATATAATTATGAAGGTGTAAATTTATTTACGGTTTGTGGATTTTTTATAAATATGCATACTAGGTTTTAATTTTGTTTACTATATATTTTAACAGCATGAAATCATTAATTGGCTATGGAAATTGAGGTTAATGATGTTAATATAAGAAAATTATAGTTTGGCTAGTAAAAAGATGAAATTTTATATGGAGGAATAAGTTGAAATTTTTATACATAAGTTGGTATTATGATTTAGTAGAATAATAGAATGGCAATTGTCAAAATTGATGAAGTTGAGATTTAATGAAAGTAATGAATAACTTAAATTTTAAAAGCAAGTATTGAAAATTTTATTGAAGGCTTAAGAATTTATGTTTAAATGTGAAGAGTTGGTGTTATTATTTTACTAGATATTTAAGACTTTAATATGTGATATTACCACAATTTCTAAGATGGAGTAAATTCTCTAAAATAACTAGATGAAGTGGACAAACATACGTTTATTTGAAGAATGAAGAACTATTGAAATTTTAAAGAAATATAAGACTTGGGACTAAAAAGGAATTATTAAGTATAATTAGCTCTCTTTGTCCTTGCTTAAATATGAATATTAAAAGTGATTATCAAATATTAGTTTAATTATATAAGGATCTAAGAAGAATAATTTATGCTTTATTTCAAGCTTATGTTATGGAATAAATTCCTAAGAATTACAGTATAATATTGAAGCCTTAAATTATTTGATTTTATGATGTTAATATGAGCTAAATAAGGAAAGTCATGTTTGAAATTTCGTATTAGATATATATATGTGTGTGTGTGTGTGGGAAAGTGATTAAATGTTAAGAATTTGTGTTATTTAAGACTAGATGAAGTAAAGTTAAGACTAATAATAAGAAAAGGACAAGCATATATCTTCTTGAGAAATAGATGAATCTTGACGATTTTAAATGAATGGGGGACTTGTAACCCAAAAAGGAAATCTCATGCTGATAAAACTAATTGAATTAATTTCATTAATAGTAAATAAGCTAGAAAGAAAATAAATAGAAGTTAACAGCGATAAATAAGAAAATTGAGTTATACATGTGAATTGAGATATATAAAGAAATTATATGTTAAGTAGAATCTTATAAAATGTCGTTGGAAATGATAAAGATCAAAGGAAATGAAGCACTAAAGGATCTATGTTGCTACTTAGCTGGTGAGTGGAGCTTTCCTTTTCTTTTCTTCCTAAATGAGAATATATTATACTTTGAATTCACATGAACTTGCAAATGCTTATGATGATGAATGTATTTCTGTGAAATTTTAAAAGTTGATACTTCTTGAAAAGTTAGGTGAATTTTCTTTAGAAAAACTTATGTGGAGTTTTATACAAACATGATGCCCATGATTCCAAAGAAAGTGTTGAAAATGAAATGTGATTTATGATGCTTCATGATTTTTGAAGAAATATTGATTGAAAGATGGTTTATGGTGCATGAAAACCCCCAAATATGTATCCAATATTCTGATATGCCACATACGGGCGAAGGGGCCTATATGGCTCAAACTAACTATATGATACGCCGCTCGGGCGAAGAGGCCTATGTGCTAGCTATGGCTCAAGCTGTTTAATTGTGCTGCCCACGGCGAAGGGCTCATAAGGTACCTATGGCCTAAGCCGGTGTCTACGCGCGTATGTCTTGATATCATAATCATGTGATGTTGGATACTCTTTGAAGTTTTTATGATGATCTTGAAATGAAATGATATTCATGACATTTTCTAATGAATTCTATGATAATTATGAAGTGAGATAATGTTTAGGATGTTTTCTAACATGTCATGACTTTATAGAGGTTGATGTTATGTTATATTTATATTTGAAGTCTTGAAATTCCCAAATAAGCTTGAACATTTTGTTCAAGATGTTGCAAAAGTTATATTTCAACTTCCGAAAGCATGTTTACTTATAAAAACTCCACTCACTACGATTATTAGCTCATAAGATTTCCAAATAATTTTCTTCTCAGGTAGCAATTAGAGTTTAGGCAATGCGTTATGGTCGAGTCTGCTATTTCAATATTTCAAACCACTATATAAGAATTGTTATTGGTTTGTGATATCATGAATGATAGGCTTTGATAGGATTAAATTTATTAATATATATTGAGTCTTCTCATGTGAATCATACTCAGTTTAGTATATTTCTTTAATTATGAGGTGGTGTTACTTATAATGAGAGATTAGTAGATTGTGATGTGTTAATTTGTTAATGTGGGGATGGTGTTGGTGTTAGGGAGCATACATGTTGGGTTTTGTTAATAAAACAAGGGAGATGCTGTCGAAATTTCCTAGGATCATTAGTATGTGCACGTGTTTTGAATGTAAATTCTAGCTTTTAATTAGAATTTATCGTCGGCGCATGTCATACTTCTAGTAAGTTAGAGGTATTAGGAGTGGGGCGTGTCAGTTATAACGATATTATATCGCTGTCTTTTCAAAATTCATTTTAAGTGGTCGTCTAGAGGTGTATAACCTATGAACGGCTCATCATATAATAAGAGACATTTTTTAGCGTGCAAACAGGACTTTAAAGTTCACTTTTTTCACAGCAGTCTTCACTCAAACCTTAAGATATCGAAATCATTATAACAATAACAAAACCATTATGAGTTAATTATATATTTTAAGTGTTTGATTAAAAGTGTGTAGCTCTAGATACTAGTCAATATGACTCACAACACACTACAAAATACTCATATTAGGTATTTGATTAGAGATGTATATTTCTAAATATTAGTTGATACGATACACAACACATTAAGAAATGCTTCTGATTTGTCAGAATGACTTAGAAGTTCAAATTTTAGTTTAATGACACTATTCACTCAATCATATTCAAATCGTTATAATGATAATTATATCAGTTTCATTTAAAATTCATTTTAACTTGTCGTCCAACGAAGTCCAACCCGAAAAGGCTCACAATATAATAAAAGACATTTTTTGATGTGCATGCAGGACTTGAAAGGTCACTTTTTATTTGTATCAGTCTTCACTTAATTCTAAAGATATTGAAATTCTTATAACGATAACGAAATCGTTATGAGTTAATTATCTATTTTAAGTGTTTGATTAGAGTTGTGTATATCTAAATACTAGTTAATACAGCTCACAACGCATTAAAAAATACTTTTGCTTTGCCATAATAATCCAGAACTTCATAGTTTTAATCTAATGACACTATTCACTAAATCATATTCAAATCGTTATAACGATAATTATAGAGTTTCATATTAAAATTCATTTTTAGTCCTCGTCTAGAGGCGTCTAACCCATGAACGGCTCACCACGTAATAAAAAACATTTTTTGACATACATACAAGACATAAAAGGTTACTTTTTATTCATGGTAGCATTCACTCAATCCCTAATATATCGAAATCGTTATGAGTTAATTATCTATTTTAAGTATTTGATTCGAGGTGTTTATCTCTAAATACTAGTTATACGACTCACAATACATTAATAAATGCTCATAACTTGTTAGAATAACTTAGAACTTCATATTTTAATCTAATGATACTATTCACTCAATCATATTCAAATCATTATAACAATAATTATATTGGTTTCAATTTGAAATTCATTTTAAGTAGTCGTTCAGAGGCGTCCAACCCGTGAATGGTTTACCATATAATAACAAACATTTTTTGACGCGTATGCGAGACTTGAAAGGTCACTTTTTACTCGCAGCAGTCTTTGCTCAATCCTAAAGATATCGAAATCGTTATAATGATAACGAAATTATTATTAGTTAATTATCTGTTTTAAGTGTTTTGTTAGATAATTATATTGATTTCAATTTGAAATTCATTTTAAATGGTCGTCCAAAGGTGTCCAACCAGTGAATGACTCACCATATAATAACAGTCATTTTTTGACATGTAAACAGTACTTGGAAGGCCACTTTTTAGTCGCGGTAGTCTTCGCTCAATCTTAAAGATATTGAAATCATTATAACGAAAATGAAATTGTTATTAGTTAATTATCTATTTTAAGTATTTGATTAGATGTGTGCATCTCTAAATATTAGTTAATATAACTTACAATACATAAACAAATGCTTATAGTTTGTCAGAATAACTTATAAGTTTAAATTTTAATGTAAATGATAATATTCACTCAATATATTCAAATCGTTATAACTATAATTATATCGATTTCATTTTAAAATTTATTTTAAGTGGTCGTCCAGAGGCGTCCAAACTGTGAACGGCTCACTATGTAATAATAAATATTTTTTGACGTGCATGCATGACTTGAAAGGTCACTTTTTATTCTCAGCAGTCTTCACTCGATTATAAGATATCAAAATTGTTATAACGATAATGAAATCGTTGTGAGTTAATTATCTATTTTAGGTGTTTGATTAGAAGTGTGCATTTCAAAATACTAGTCAACATAATTCACAACACATTAACAAATACTTATGATTTGTCAGAATAATTTATAAGTTCAAATTTTAATCTAATGACACTATTCACTTAATTATATTCAAATCATTATAACGATAATTGTATCTGTTTCATTTTAAAATTTATTTTAAGTGGTCGTTCAGATGCGTCCAACATGTGAACAGGTCACTATATAATAATAAATATTTTTTTACGTGCATGTAGGAATTGAAAGGTCTTTTTACTCGTGGCAGTCTTCGGTCAATCCTAAAGATATCGAAATTGTTATAACAATAACGAAATCGTTATTAGTTAATTATCCATCTTAACTGTTTTATTATAGTAGCGCATCTCCAAATACTAGTCAATACGACTCACAGCACATTAAGAAATGTTCATGACTTGTCTTGTCAGAATAATTTAGAAGTTCAAATTTTAATTTAATGACACTATTCTAATCGCAATAATGATATTTATATCGGTTTCGTTCATAATATAAGTAAGTGAATTGAAGCATAAATACTGAAAATGGACGACAAAGACTGATAAGTTGCTTGATTTACGATGTAAACACCATAGTGCGCCAAGATTAAAATGCCCAAGAACTGAAATTAAATTGTCTGCGTGTGGAAGAATTGTTGCATTTTGCAGGCCATAAAATACCATATGGTGTGAAGAATTTACCCACATGAGATTTACAGATGTGCACCACATTTTTATTTCATTTGAAGCTTTTTGTTATTTTATATTATATTTAAACATTGGGTATGGAGGTAAATTTATTGTGGTGTAGCTATCAATTTCCATTTTTATATGTGGTGTGATTAAAATGTAGCGTGGGAATGAAATTTTGCAGAGAGAATATAATTGCCTACAAGAAAATTCCAAATAAAGGGTTAAGTGTGTAATTACTAAAACAACCCCTTGATCCCATCAATCTCTATGATGATGAATTCAAATAATTTTAGGATAAACAAAAAATCTATTTTGCTATGGATGGTCTGGCCAGAATGGCAACGGGGTGGGTTCGGGGTGGGTATGCTTTTCCCTGCCCCGTTAAGGAAATCCTCCACTATACCCTTTCCGTACTCGATTGAATCGGGTATGGGTTGGGGGAAGTTCAGAGTAGGTACGAAAAAATTACCCATTAAGAAAAAATCCTTTAAAAAAAAACACAGTGCAGTGCGGTGGCGGAGACTTGGGGATTCGGTAGACTAATGAAGACTTGAAGTTGAAGGGTTCAAGTTGGATAGAGACAGAGACGAGAGAAGGGAGTTGATTTAGGGATAGAGTTTGATTTGTCTTTGAATTAATTTTTTTATTTTAAGAAAACTTAAATTTTGAATGAATTAATTATTAAGGTTAGTTAAAAGTACAAAAAAATGGTACTAGTTGGGATGGTTAAAGTTTATTGTTTCCATTTTAAATATCTGAGATCAAACCCTCATTAACTCATTATTTAGGTTAAAAAAATTTTTCCAAAACAAAAAATATATATATATATATGTCTGGTTAGGTTGGGGCGGCCAATACCCGACCTCGACCCGATAAAACTTCGGGGGAAAATCCTTCACCTCTTACTCGCCCCAATACTTAAGGGGGTGAATACCTGTGGGTATCAGGTAATGCTTGTCTCGTTTGCCATCCCTAGGTATGGGACTTGGAGATTGAAAGCTTACTACTGATGCTAGATGGTACATTTAGTGAGACAGTATAGAAGCCTCGCAATGTTGGTTTGCTGACACTTTTGTGAGTCTTCTATCGTAAAACACAGGTATAACACATAAAGGTGGAAGAAAGAGGTAGAATGCTATTATATTCTATGTGATCACTCTTTCGTGTTCTCTCTTAACATGTTGGGTTTCTTTTAGTTTTATTTGCTGGACGTAAGGCCTCCCTAGGTTGCATTTTTATTTTTTAGTTTATGAATAAGTAAACTAAGCTGGCCTTTGTTTTATTAAAACAAAAGGAGTAACAAGAATAACAAGAACGTGTTTGGCTAGAGTTTGGATTATAATCTAGATTATAATCTGCTACGTGACGTCATTTTATTGGTTGTTTTGTAAAAAGTAAACAATTGCAGCTTAACTTTGACTTTTTAACTTTTTAAAAAAAGTGAAACTAATAAAATGATGTCGTGTGGCAGATTATAATATATAATCTAGACGTCTAACCAAAAACTTTGCAAAAAATCATTTTTTCTTTTTTTTTTTTTAATATACAAGACAATATAGGAGAGGGAAGAGAAATTCAATTAGAGGACGGTGTGGTTTGAACTTTAAACCCCACCCAAAAATACAAATACCCTAACAATTAGTTTGAATGACAAAAAACCTATTTGTAGAGGTTTAAGTGAAAGAGCGTGAAAATATAATTTTACCTTGTGAACTTAAAAAGGCGGAAAATGTAAGGATGAAATTTTTACATGTAGCATTGTTGACATTTTGGATGCTGCAGTAGCCGTCTGGTACCCGGAAGCTGGCTACCCATTCGCTACTCGTGACTTGGCACGTTATCATTGGTAGTCTCTATCCCTTCAGACGCTGTAATAATCGAAAGTCCAAACACGCCGTTAATTTATTCTCTTTTTTTTTTTATTTTTTTAAGGGAAATTTATTCTCATTGCATTTCCCTTTTTGAACATTTTCCTCCAACCACCGGAAAATACAAAGAGTTGCCTGAAAGAACCAAATCGGAAATGCGAAACTGGGAAATTCTCCTCAGTTTTAGTCTCCTGCTTGTCTCTGTTCTACCTCTTTCCACACTCGCCCGCCAATTCGTCCTCGTACTCACTCAGGACGACCTTTCCGACCCTACGGCGGCACACAACCCGACCTCAACGGACGACGTCGTCATTGATTCATCCGACTTCGACGACTTCCCGGACTCCGAATCCATGCCTGACTATGTCATCTCCCGGGATCATGGTCTCCCTTATTCGAACGCGACGCTAACATCGTGTTGAATGAAAGTGATCCGATCTATTATGAAGGGGTGAGAAAAATGGTGGAGGCGGCGAGTAGCGGAGAATACAGGGTGATGGAGGAGGCGGCGTCTGAGATCGAGGCGGCGAGATCTACCGGCGACCCGCACGCCCAGTCTGTGATGGCATTTTTTTATAATAGGGGGATGACTAAGGAGAAGAATAAAGCTAAGGCGTTTTTGCACCATTACTTTGCTGCGCAAGGTGGAAATATGCAGTCCAAGATGTCCCTTGCTTATACTTACTATCGCCAAGAAGTAAGTTTTAACGTTAATGCAGCTTAATGAGTAAAATTTTGTGTTAATTTCGGGTTCTTTGTGTGTTTGTGTGTGTGTGTGTGTGTTTTTTTTTTTTTTTTTTTTTTTTGTTTGGCTGGGGATGGTTTGG
>CAVNYN010269947.1:0-80989 GCA_963692815.1 Nyctanthes arbor-tristis
CAGTTCCCTTGGCAGAGGTAACAGTGGCCAGAATTGGCTACACGCCTAGGTCAGCTCCAGCGGGGACTAGCAGGCGACCTGCTCTAGTGATACCTGATGCCTAGGTGGAGTTTGTTGCTCGAAACATACACTCCCAAATAAAGCAGGACGACTTGCATAGGATGCCGGAGCAGGTCGATCTGTGGGTGCCCTATGAGGGGGAGCTAGCTCATTGACCCCCAGAGGGCTGCATAGCTGTAAACCAGTGCATGTTTGAGGCCAATTTCAAGCTATCCATCCCTTACATGGTGGCATAGTTCTTGGCTTATTTGGACCTCGCTTCAACCTAAATTCCTCCGAATGGTTGGAAGACTTTAATTAGCCACTTGGTGCTATGGAGAGAGAACTGGTACGACTTCTTTAGGCTAGTGGACTTCGTAACTTATTATAACAGTCCAGCTCTAGCGGGAAGGGCTTGTATTACATTTTAGCTTGTACAAAGGCGGGTGGAACCCCCCTTTATGGGAACTTGTTAAGAGGATGCCCAGACTCGGTCTCAAACTGGAAGTGCAGAACTCCGAGTTAGGACGACTTATAATCATCATAATAAGTATTAGTCCCGTTCATAATTTTTGTGAACTGGCCATTCTAATATTAATCTGTCTTCTTTCTTTATAGCTTTTGCATGAGGTTTGCTATTGACCTCACCCTTTGCAAAGAAACTAAAGGAGATAGCCGCACTTGATGCTGATTTTCGTCACGCGAGTGACCTGATTGAGGAGGAGAAGCTGATAAAGTATGGCCTCTCAGTGAGAAAAGGATAGTATATACCTAGCGGTCCCAACAACTATAAGTTTCGACGTGCTTCAACGAGTGCTAGCTATTATTATCTCCTCTTGCGTTGCTATGATATTGCCCTCTTTTTTCTTTGTAGGGAAGAAATGAGTCAGGATCTGATCCCATATGTATGGTGCAACTATGGCACCATATGTGTGTGTGGCAGCCACAATGGAGGTTTTTAGATTATAATATTAAAAAATAAATAAATAAACGCGCAAGAACTAAAAAATTAGAATCTGAAAACAGTGGTTCTCATCTCACCCGCTCTGTCCTTTGAAGCCCCAAACTCGGAAAGCTTTGTAACCTCACCCCATCCTCGAAATTGACGGCCGGCGAGTATAGATAGTCATGCCAGTAGCGAGTTCGGAGTGCATAGATGAAGACCCAAAAGAACCAAGGAGAAGATTCTCCTTTCTTGTGTCCCGAGCTGTCGTGCTGTGCCCTAGCTCCATCTTCATGAATCTTCGGTGGCCATACTCTCTGGCGAAAAGGTTAGAAGTAGATAGACTCCTTTACTTGAGTAATCCATCACCCACCCACGTACCGCCACACACCCTTTCTGGAATTTGGAATCTGCCTCGGTTAGATAGTTAATAAGAAATTTGATAATATACTTAACATAATTAATTAGAAGTTTTGTAACGCCCCGGGTTCTAAATACCTGAGACATTAATAATTTTCTCTTTTTCTCTTTAAAATCTAGAGTAGATATAAAGCGGAAAATATATTGATTCAATAGTAATAATATAAAAGATCATTGGACAGTGATAAGTCAAATTGTTCCACACATAATCAAAACTTTTCAAAGTACTCAAACAAAGTTCGATTCATTCAAAATAAAGCTAATTTATTTTATTTTGAAAGCCACCATTGCTCAAGGGGTCTCCTCCGACTCCAAATCTGTAAAATATTAATTTTGAAAGGGATGAGTATTTCATAGAAATACTTATAGACTTAGCATAATATTAACCAATATATGCTAAGAATATACACATAAAAATGCAATTCACATATCATAAGTCTCAAATAGTCTTTACTCGAAAACAAGCATCGTATGGTAAATGCAAGTTTCCGACTCTCGTCTCATGCCCTAAGGCATATAAAATACTAGTGCGCATAGTAACATCATAGCATACATGCAAAGCCTATGCATAGAGGTAAAACATATGCAAAAGTCTCATCTCTTCTCGTCTCAGGCATAAAGCAATTAAGCTCATGCAAGTAACATATAAGAATATAAATCACACTCTATATGCACATTCATTGAACAATCAATTAATATTAGCGCTACTTTTGGGAAAATATCTTTAGAAAAGAGTCTACCTCAAGTTTCACTGAGTTGAACTAATAAGCAAAAGTCTACTCACTTTGTTCTTCACTCCTCGCCTATAAAAGAATATAAAACTCAAATTAGCATTTTTTGGTGAAATGAACTATTTTATAAAAGGAACTATTTTTAAAACTAAGTTATAACAAAATAACTATATGTAATGCTTAAAGGTGTAGTGCCTAATGTGGCTAATATCCAAAAGTTATGGAAAGGTAGGAAATCAAGGATTAACAATTTGGGCATAAAAATAAATGAATTTATTTAAACTAATTTAGAAGTCCTTAAAATTCAATAATCCAAAAAGTTAGAATTTAAATGACTAAAGTCATTAAATCTCATATTTAATGGAAATTATAGCTTTAAATCGAAAATAAACATAAACTAATTTAAATAAATAAAATCTAAACATAGACTAATTTTAGGGTTTAAATAAATAAAATCTAAACATAAACTAAAATTAAGATTCTTTTAAACTTTCAAAACTAATTTGGAAGAAACTCAAAATAAGAAACTAAATTGATTGAAAGTAAAAGTTTATAGGCTAAAATAAAGTATAATGAAAGTTTCTAGACCCATCTGAAAGGGATAAAAATTTCGGGGGCCTAACCCAGTTAGAAACTTATATGCCTATTAAAATGAAAACCAAAAACTTAGGGCTTAGATGAAACACCTTAAAATGATGGGGGCTGAAATTAAAATATTAAAAACTATTATATTTCTCCCCCAACCCCCCATTCTTGCTCGAACATCAGAAGACCAAAAAGGGAAGGTGCAGCGCCAGATTTTCACCAACGCCGACGAATCCATGTCAGAAAACGACACTTCATCCTCTACGCGACGACGCTGGCCATAAGGGAATGATTTTGGTGCAAGCACAGCGTGAGAAGGAGTAAACCGAGATGAACTTGGTCAAGAATTTATCCCGTTTGATTCGAAAAAAATCCAAAATTTATGTATAAAAATGAAGGTAAAGACTTGGGCTCGGTTTCTAGTTGTGAAATGAGTTGAAAAGATGAAGTTTTGTGGTGAAAAAAATGGTGATGGTGTTGGTGGCAGTTGCGGTCGGACACAGTGGTGGTTAGGCCTGGGCATCGGGTTGGTCTGACCGAGTTAGGCCCTAACCCGAAACCGACCTGATAGTAATTGGTTTGGGGAGAACCTAACCCGCCGGGCCTGGGAACCCGACCTAAACCGACCAATTGTAGGTCAGTTTAGGTCGGGTTGGGTGGCGGGTTTGGCTTTTTCTATATTGTCCCAATTTTCAGGCCCCAATTTCTTAATTTTTGGGCCCAAATTTTAAAGCCCAAGAGAATGGAAAGAAGAAAACAAAACCTAATGTCTTAATCTTCATTCTTCATCCTCCAGCAACTTCATTAGGCGCAGTCATGCAGCCAACTCCTCCAGCAACTTCATCAGGCGCAGTCATGCAGCCAACTCCAGCAGCCATTGACGTCTCTTCCCCCTCTCTCTCTTTCGAGATTCCATTTACACACTCTCTCGGTTCTATAGTTCCACAACACTCTCTCGGTTCTCTCATAGTTCTGTAACACACTCTCTCTCGATTCTCTCTCGACATAGATGTCGGCTAGCGGCATTGGCAGTGATGGATGCGACAGCGGCAGTGGACGCAGAAGGGAAGAAGCCAACATAATTAGTGTTTAAATATTGAGTGCACCCCAAATCTGATTTTCTAACCTTTAAAGTGGAGAAATTGGTATTTTGACTTTTGAGTGTCGAATTCTGAATCTAAAAAGTGAAACGTTTGATTTTTTAAAAAAAAAACAAGTTTAACCAAACCGGTCTTTCCGTTTCGGTTTTAAGCGGTTTAGTCGGTTTTTGCCTGCCTAACCCGTGAACCGAACCAAACCAACTCGGTTTGGCCTTCTTTAAACCGTCAACCAACCCACCTGTACAAAAAACCGAACCAGACTGGACCGAGCCTGCTCCGGTTCGGTTCAGTTTTTCGGTTCCCGGGTTATTATGCCCACCCCTAGTGGTGGTGGTGCACGGTGGTGGTATGGGTTTTTGAAGCAAGAAGGAGGTTTTTCATTCCTTTTTGCTTACTGAATTTGAGTGTATGCATCCATCTGAAAATGTAGAAAAGAAATGCTTGTTCGTAATCAGGCAATGTGTATATATGTATAAATGTTGAGTATATGAAATGTATTTGCAGAAAAATTTTTGGCTGAATGAAACTAGGTATGTATAAACGTGAAATTCCTTTTAAGTCTTCTGAATGTATGTGTGTGTGTGTGTAGGTGTGAGATTAAATTGCAAAAAAGAAGAATTTTCACTTGTTTAGTCATATATGTGTATGCTTGGAAATTGAAGTGTGAAGATAGATGTTTTCTTTGCATTTTGGATGATGAAGATGATGGTGATAAACTATGGTGTTAAGTAAAAATGGAGATGCAAGAAAAACTCTTTTACCTATTAGAGTGGCTAGGGTTGCCAAATGAGAGGGATTGAAAGAAATGGCTTTTATACACTGAGGAGATAAAAATTTTGTGAAAAATCTTAGAAATTGTTGCTTGGGGCCAAAGTTTGGTTGTTTTGGGCCAAAAATTTCTAGCTCAAGTCTAAGAGTTCTCTTATGGGCTACAATGGATTAAAGACTTTGTGCTAAAGGTTGCCCAACACAAAATAATCAATGAAATTATATATATACATATATATTTACAAATGCTCTAAGTTGTTGAATGGCTAAAACAATTCATAAAATATTAATTATACCAACTTATTTAAATAGTTAATTAAATGTAAATGAACAAATAAATAAATAAATTCTTGTTTAAGATAATCCTTATTATTATGCATAATTAAATTAGATTAAAGAATTAAATTCAAAGAAATTGGTAGCGACACGACTTAAGAATTTGAAATTTTAAAACGTATAATATTAAGTTTTCGGGTCACTACAAGTTTGATTAGAGACAGTTACTTAAAGCACTATATTGGAACTTGGATTCTACCTTGGATATTTCATTCAATACACTTGCTCTCTTGTTTGTTGGGTTTTGTCAGTTTTTTTAACTAATTTAGTTGTTATTTTTTACTTGTTTTCTTTAGTTCTGTCACTCTTAATCTTGTACCATATAGCTCAATACCAGTGACTAGAATTCAAGCTTATGTAAGAAATGGATTCCAAGGATTTGGATAGAGATGAGTATGGTAAAAGGGATAAGTTAAGGGAATTGTACTATGAAAACATAAGATTATGTACACTTGAATAATTGGTAATTTCTCAATTAGTTAATGCAAAACCGTGAGATGTATATGTAAATTTGTATTGGAATGAAAAATTGAAAAGCAAATTGTTGTGATGTATATAGTTGTACCATATATTATCTAAGTAAAGCAACATGTTTCCACACTCTTTAGTTCACTTTTAATATATAAGCAATACGTAAGCACACACATAAGAAATGTGAATGAAACTTTGAGTTCCATTGTATAAAAAATCCAAAATGGAAAAATTTGGTAGATGCATATTTGTTGCCATTTAAAATTCAAATTATGTTCTCAATGAAGATTGTATTAAGCCAGCTATTAATTTTCTCCATCTATGATATCCACTCTAATTCGCCACAACATTAAAGCATTATAAGCAACATTTGGAGATTGTGCTGAATTTTCAAAGAAGAAAGAAAATTAAAAAATAATAAATAAAGAAGAAAGGTAAATAAAGGACTGGATGAATGATTCCATCCATGGCAATCTCAAGGAAAAAGAAAATTTTGTAGGAAATAAATTGGGCCATTGGGCCAAAAATGGAAAAGCAAGGAACCCATGGCCACTAAAGTAAGAAGAACTAAAAAATTGCGGAAGATCACAATATGATTTAAGAAAAGATTAACTCTTGAACGCGGGGCAGGATAAAAAAATTGATTATGCTAATCATGTTAGGAATTAAACAATGTATGCACAATGGAAATTAAATAAACATCCAATTCCTACGCCTAGAATCGACCTTGCACTTCAAAAGAATTTGTGATAGAAAATACCTCTTTGATGAACGCCGTGAATTGCATATCCTAATTGACCGTTGGTGCAATGCTCATAACTACAGCTATCTAATTGTCCAGCCTCTAATAGTAATCCACACGGCAAGAATGGATTTGGAACTCGAGAATATCGAGCAATTTCAAAGTGGATTTATGGGAGTATGTTTAGGGTTTTGTCAACTTCATGTGCTAGCAAGAAGTCGACAAATTATCCATGATCATATCGTATAAACTTCATCATACGAATTTTCGCTAATTGTCTCTATCAGAAAATCCTAAACACAAGACGTCTATTAATAGTTGTAGGATACAAAACCCTAATCATATTTGGGCTTCCACGAGCCTACAATTGAGCAGTCCAATTAATTAATCTAAATAATTAATTCAGTCCGATTAAACACAATCCAACTAATTGGACCTTGGACATCAATTCCTACAATCTCCCACTTGGACAGGGTCTATTCCAAATCACCAACTCTTACCTTTGTGTGTGACCTATTAGGCTCCCACTCACGATGGCGTGATACTATTATTCTAATCCAATTATTATAAGACAAACCAAAATCTCTATTTTAATTTATCATCGATTTACCTAGATCAATCAGTTCGCGCCATAGTCCAAGATTGACATCTAGCAATGTGTCAAGGCAACCCATGTGAAGGGAAAGTCATGTGGTACGACAAGCCTTTATATGTACGATTACCATGGAAATATAATCCCTTCATCAATATAACCTAATCGGTTAAGAGATATGGAAATGTGTCATTTTCATAACAACCAATTATGTTATTCACCTTAACTTATATCAACCAAAGTAAGTGAAAAGCAGGTTATAATCTCCCATTATCCAGGAGTAATGAATCCTCATCTTGGATACTCACAATCTTCATGCAACTTTCATTATACCTGTACGGCATCTTCCTGATAACTCGTGGCTAGAGTCTCATCAAATGTCCGACTAAGTATAACAATCATTACATAAGATTCTATGGTACCCTCAAAGTCAAAGGACCAAATCAACAACTGTGCATTAGAGATCAACCACTGATGTTTGAAGGTATCTGCAAGCAGGTCATCCAATACGTGTTCAACTAACAATGTATCCATGTGTCCATTTGGATGTCCCTACATCCTAACGCGTGAGATCAGTTACTTTCTTTGTAAGACAAAAATGCGACACACGCTAGTCTATTCACAATAATGATATCCGTATCTTATTACTACATTAGCTAGGGATAATTTAAGAACAAGTATATAACTTATATCTCACAATCACAACTCCTTGTGATTAATAAGTTACTATAATTTTATTCTATAGATGCTAATATTTTATAAGATAACTTTTACCTCAATAATAGATCTGCCGTTTGAATATAACAATTAAAAGGTATTTGTGCACATCAATGTCCAACAAAGATTGTAATAGAGAATCCCATACGAATAGATCCAACATCTATTGTATCTAATACATATAGATTTATCATGACCATCATATTATGACAACAACCTTGTCATAAAATCTTTTGTATGCTTAGATAGATTCGTTCAATCTCTCTGTCACGTTGTACCATCTCTTTACAAGAGATATATTGCCTCAATTCATACTGAGATCGCTTATGAAACCAAATTTCCTTCTCTTGTGTGATGGCTCCATTGTTATTACAACCTCTATTGGATCAACAATGTCGGGAACAAATTCAAGTTTAGTTATGAACTTTACGATCTAAACCGCTTCATTTACTACTTCCAAGTAGCTATGCATAAGGCTTAATATTTGAATCAGTCGTTGTATCTATATGGAACTCTTTCCAATTGATCACACTACTATTATAAGTAAATATTTTTCAGATTGGGATTTTTCTTCAGTCTTTTCAGACTGAGAACTAACATCAATAAATCCACAAACTCTTAGTTTATATTTCTCCATAATTCAAAACCATATCTTCAAGTGCTTCTCAAGCATTTAAGAATGTTCATGACCATTATAAGATGTTTCCCAATAGAATTCACCTGAAATCTGCGTTTGACCCTCAAAACATATGAAACATTCGGTTCAGTACACAACATTGCATACTAGATAGATTCTGTTGCAATAGTACGATGAATTCTATCAATGCAACTTTCTCAATATATGTTCTGTAACACTTTTTGATAAAGTGATCTCATCTCTATGGGACAGAGTCCTCACATAGACTCTTTCAAATCTTCTCAAGATTTAATCTATGTACATGGATTTAGATAGGCCAAGCATACTTCTAGATCTGTTTCTATAGATCTACATCCCAAAGATGCATGCTACCTCTCTCAAATCTCATATGGAGAAAAGTTTTGGATTTCTGTTTATATATGGGGATATCATGTTTCAATAATACGTATCCCTATACAATATTATGAACACAGTTTAACTCACACTAATCTTTTGTACACATTATTCCTCTTCATATTTGATAGAATCAAACACTTTGATTATGCCATCAAAATGAAAATTTCAGCTCATATAAGGTTTGATTAATATTCTGTTTGACTTTGTGGATTCAAAAACTTTCAGATTGTATCATATACATCCTTATTGACATTCCCATAGAGGAATACAATTTTGACATCCATTTGTCAATTCTCAAAACATGCTACTTTAGCATCAAGAATTCAAATTTAACACAAACATGATTATAGATAATAAGGTTCTGTCAAAGTCAACTTTTGTCTTTGATTTAAACCTCCACTACCAATCTTGTCTCTTTTTAACTGGAGCATTACCATCCATGTTAACGTCTTGATTGTAAAACCAATTTACAACAGATAGGTCTTGCCTATTCTGACAGGTCAATCAAAATCCACACTTTGGTTGTCATAGGGCTCATAATGAATTCTATTGTATCAAACATTCCCTTCTAGGTTCTAGGTCAATACTTTGACCTTTCATTCTGCGTAAATGGTAGGTTTATCACCTTTAATTATCAATCCAATATTGAAAATCACAGGATCATATCTTTAAATAGGTGGATTTCCCTACCCGGTCTATGCGGAGCTGATGTATTCTTAGAAACCGTATTCCTATTACCAGTGAACACATCATCTAATAAAGTATGTTCACTAGTACATCTAGACGATCAATTTCTTTCGTGTTTTCTTGAACTCCTTCAACAATCACTCCCACTGTTTTCCTAGAATAAACAATTTTTCTAAGAATACAACATAAGATGATATTCATATCAAAGGTGGAGTATAAGTCGTGTCCAACAACTCTTGTTGGATAATCCACAAAGAAATATTTTATACATTATTACCCAAAATAATTCTGAGTCTCATCAATCGACTTAGATGGAACACGTTTTAGTATGTAACATGAAATCTCTATTGCATATCCCAAAACAGGTTTGGAATAATGTTTGGCATATCAAATTGTAACATATCTAATATGTACAACTTTCCTTAAAATACACCATTATAGAATTATGTATTTATAGGAGTTCACTGCAAGAGAATCTCATTCTTTATAGATAATCAATTATACCTATAAATATTCCTCACTCAGATCAGATCAAAGTGTTAGAATATCTTTCCATATAGCTTTCCGTTTCCCGCTTGAACTTTTGAACATTTCAAAACTGTCATGCATAAACTTGATCAAGTACATGAAACCATATCTAATATAGTCATCACCGAATTTGACAAAGTAAGAAAAGCTATACTAGACATTTGTAGACTTTTGTCCAAATACATCAATATGGATCAGGACTTATTTGTGTTTAATGTCAGAACATGATATAATCCAGATTATCCTTTATACCTCTTTTGTCTTCTATTCTGATAATAGACCTTTTGGGATTTAGAATCCAGATATTATTAATCTTATTTTTCTAGTAGATTCTATAATTAAGAATAACTATTATTCTCAATTTCAATGGAATAACTATTCATGTCCAAACATGAGTCAGAAATAATGTTGTTCATAAGAACTCGATCATAATATCAATATTCTTATCCCAAAACAAAACAAAAGGTAAGTCAGGTAATGGGTTTTAAATGGAGCAACAATTGCTTCATTTCTTACTATAGGTCCTATTTTTCCTTCTACAGTGATCTACTTTATTTGTCTCATTCATATTCCAAAAATATGGGATCCATATCCAATATTAATACTTAAGAGACTGTAATCTTATCACTCTCATCTTGTAACAGAACATTCTTTAAGATTTCTTTCTTTCCAAGATGAGGATTATATATGCCTTACAGTTTTTATTCTAATGTTCTTTGTCTCTACAAAGATCATTGGTATTGGATATATGTTCTTATACACTTTAACTATATTATTAACTTTCTGGAATCTTTCTCAAAGTTCCATCAATACTACCTTTAAATACCATTAAAGGCCTTAATGGTCAATACTTGGCTTTATATCACATTGATGATAAAGTCAACAGTTTTAGCATATCTAACAGATTAGTTTTAGCATACTACCTTTAGCATATCAATAGTTTTACAATAAATTGTGATAAATTATCAAACAACGATTATAGAACTAAGTCAATACTCAGCTCATTGTCCCATCATGTTTTAGATAACATTTTGAGTTTATACTGCTCAATACATTACTATTCGTCATTCAACTCTTTGAAATGAATAGTAATAGTATAAACAATCTTTGTACCCACATGCAAGATTTACTAGTCATAATGACAAGTATCACACATACCCATTATGTTCATCATCATATGGTGTTTGTAAATTTGCGTAATCTGTTTTAAGACATACCGATTTTTCTCATTTGAGAACAATTTCCCTTATCTTATATACTTTACTTGACATGCCTCTAAAATTTTATTTCCTTGAGTGACTAAATAAAAAATAAGACCTTAGTTAAATTCAACCCATTGTTTAGAAACATCAAGTGTTTCATACTAAAAAACATGTCCACGAACGAACAACCTTGAGTGACTCAACAAGCTGACATCGATAATGTACTTTCGGTTTTCACTATAACAATGGAAGACATGTATTAACATTTAATATGAATTTAATATTTTAATTAAGGGATCGGTCTCATCTCAATCATGCATAGTAATAACATCCAATATGTAATTACCTATACATAATTTATTAGCGTGGATCATTATGGATTACATCTACCCAATCTTCTTGTCTTGCTATATCTCAAACAGAAAGGAAAATAAATTAACCATGCAATCATAACTAGTGTCCTATATTAGTTCATTGCAACCAATCATATGTTTAAAGTCCATAATAATCCACTAAATCCATTCAATTAATATCACATATTAATAAATATATCAATTTCTAGTTTCAGTATTGACAATAGTAGTCTAAACCAATTTAGACATGATGGAATGGATCAATCGAAATTAAACAATTAATCTAATTAAATAAATAATTTCGCATCAATAAAGTCAATCAATTTATCGTATTAATTGACCAACTTTATTACTAATTGGGGATTACAGCAAAATAACTCTTTATTTTGTTTTCATATCAAAGTCATACTTCGATATAAGTTTTGGAACGATTTAGGGTTGAAATCACAACTTGAATCAAGTCAAAGTTCAACTTTTGTCCAAATAAATAATTTTGGCAAAACAAATCTTTCACAAAATTTAAATTTTCACTCAATTAAAAATTTTCCAAAATTTTATAAGACATTTAAGTTACAACCCCAAGGACCCACTTGTTAATTTTTGAAAAATATGAGACAAATTCTGAAATTTCAAAACTTTTAAGGTCAATCTGTGAAGTTCCAAAACCAAGAGGACTTTCCTTGTAATTTGAGAAATTCAATGACCTTCACATGTCAAAAACATAGGGGGTTTGCTGTGCAATTTCAGAAATTGCACAATAGGCCCCCGTCCCCAATTCGACAGGCCACTGTTCAAAACCCTAGCCACGGCAGAACCAGTGCTGCTGGGTGCCGACAATGCCTAGGACAGGGACTAGCGCGTCCTGGCCCCATTGCCAGTAAGAAGCCGCCATTCGCAGCAGTCGCCGTTGCAGCAGTTTGCAGCAGCCGTCGCCTAGCGCGTTGCAGCCGCGACGTGATCCTTCTGCCACTTCTGAAGCGGCGCCCAGCAAGGCACCCTATGGTGCTGCCCCCGCAACACCCTGCTATTGCAGTGCTACTATAGCAATATGCACAATGGAATTAAATAAACATCCAATTCCTATGCCTATAATCGACCGTGCACTTCAAAAGAATTAGTGATAGAAAATACCTCTTTGATGAAGGCCTGAATTGTATATCCTTATTGACCATTGGAGCAATGCTCATCACCATAATTGTCCAATTGTCCAGCTTCTGACGATAATCCACGAAGCAAGAATGGATTTGGAACTCGACAATATTGAACAATTTCGAAGTGGATTTATGGGAGTATGTTCTGTCAACTTCATATGATAGCAAGAAGTCAACAGATTATCCACGATCATATCGTATAAAATTCGTCGTATGAATTTTCCCTAATTTTCTCTATCAAAAAACCCTAAACACAAGATGCCTATTTATAGTTGTAGGATACAGAACCCTAATCATATTTGGACTTCCAAGGGCCTACAACTGAGCAGTCCAATTAATTAATCTAAATAATTAATTCAATCCGATTAAACCCGGTCTAACTAATTGGACCTTGGACAACAATTCCAACAAATCAAGTATTAAAGAATGTTATAAATGTAATTTATCTTAAACGATATTTAAGGAAATTGAAAAAACGTGGTGTAAGAATTAAATAGTATAGTGTTAAATATAATTACTCTTCACTTTTATATATACTATAAATTTTTGTAAAGGGTGCATGATTAGTAAATGAAAGGATAGTTCTTATCTTCTAAGCTTTAATTTTGACGCTTTTGCCCATATATATGGCTATAGGTGACAACGGAGGAAGTCTGAAAAATGTCTACATGTATCGTTGAGACACAATTGTGGCCGGATGATGGGATCGAGGTCCCAAAAGGTAAGTGCACACATATATGTAGCTAATTTTATATAGCATGCGTTTATTATGAACTCGGAAAAGGTTTATACTATATTAATACTTCCATGCATTCATGGTGTACTTGGGTGTAGGAATAGAAGATGAAATTAATGACAACGACCAGGTCTTCATACCACAAGTTAGCGCGACGTGTATCCCTAAGGTCGGGCGACAATTTGCAACATGTGACGATGGGCATACATTTTATAACCAATACGCAAAAGAGGCTGGATTCAATATTAGGATTGGAAATTGTAAAAGAAATAGTGAAAATGAGTTCACTTGGAAAATGTCTATGTGCTCCAAATATGGGCAAAAGAACATGAGATACCAAAATAAATTGAAACACACCGTGGAACGCTCTAGGGAAAGGCTACAAGGAGATGTCCAAACTGGTTGTTAGGCGAGAGGAAGCTCATGCTTGCTGGGTGTAACGACCTACTCTACTTTGACATAATAATATCTACTTTGGGCCTATACCTCACAGTTTTGCTCTTGAGTTCTCAGCCAAAAGGCTTCATGTCAGATAAAGTCGGTCTCTTAGCATATAAATTGGTCTCCTTTTCTTTGCCCAAGCGATGTGGGATTGAGGCTATCCCAATCACCACACCTAAGGGGACCGAACGTCCTCGTTGGCCACACTTCCAGTTGGACTATGCTCTAAGACCAACTGTAACGCCCCAAATTCTGAAATGCTTGGAGCGTTAATTTGACTTTTCTTATTAACTTATAATATAATTTAATGTGAAAAATGACAACATTCAATAGAAGTTTTAAAAGCGTGGAAGGCAAATATAGTACACCAATCCATGACAGTTGTCACAAAATAATTGGAGTTTATCAAATGTTTCTCCATGAAAGATAAATAAGTGTTCAAAAGATGAATCTTTCTTAACACAATTTAATTGTAGCCACCGTTTGTCATCTCACCGCCAGCCCCGAAACCTAAAATTTGTTAATTTGAAGGGAATAAGTATTTCATACAAAATACTCAGTAGACTCAAGCGCATATCAATTAATTCATACAATAAACGGTACACATAGACATGCAAATTCTTCTACGGTGAAACCCTAAATTCTTTCGCAACAAGCACAGTATAATAAATGCAAGTCTACATTTTTAATCAATCTCTTTAATCTTATTCTTATTATTATATGAGAACAAGCGAAGCACATCCAAAGAAAATTCTCAATCCTTAATGAAAACAGATTATGCGCATAATCAAGGGATCTTGTGCATATAACATGCAATTCTTATCATCACATATCCAGATATAACATTCACTAGACAAATTAATTAATATTGCGCAATCTCAAAAAGGGTTGTTGAATAAAGAGTCTGCCTCTTAGTTTCCTCGAGTTGCTATGAATCTTGAAACTAGCTTTCTAAGTATCTGACCTCTCCGTCTAGTCAATAAAAGAAATTAATTAATGTTAGGGGTTGAAAATTAAAGTTTAATAATTAAATAAAACTTTAGGGCTAAAGTGAAATAATTGAAAGTGTAGAATGTGAGTGAAAATATATTTCAAATGATTTTGAGGGCTAAATTGGAAAAGAACTAAGATTAAGGGTGAATAGGATTTAAATCATAAGTTTAGGGACTCAAAAGGACAAGCTCAAAATTTATAGGGACTGTAATATCAAATCTCGAAACTTATGGGACCGTATAAGCTAACTCTAAACGTCAGGGGGTTGAAACATTAAAGATCAATAGTGTGTGCTGAACTTGGGGGCCTTGACTGCAAAATAGGTTAACTTGCATAATTTACAAAGTTAGTCCCATCTCCACACGTTCAGATACAAAGCAGAGACAAGAGGGAAGATGAGGGAAGATGACGGACGCACATGGGGAAATTTTTCAGCCAAAAATTGGGGTTTCGACCTCCAAAAATTGGGGAAAACAATGCCCTCAATGTGCTCTACACATCTAGGTAATTATTTGAACGAATGGTGAAAGTTTTCGGCGGAAATGGTTTTTGAAAAGCTTCTTTTTCCGGCAAGAGGGTAAGGCTTCTGACTAAAATATCAGTATAAATGTGTTCTACACCGTGTGGGGAAGCTAATGGTGTAAGATTTATCGCTTGAGGTTGAGTTTTGAGGAAACAGAGTTGGGTTATGGCTTCAAAATGTTCTTTCTTTTCTTCATGATTTAGTTTCTGTGGAGTGAAGGGGTGTGTGTGTGTGTATATATATATGTTGTGTGTGATGCTTATATGTCTATACATGTAATGTGTGACTCTATATATTCAATAGTGCTTGTATGTGCATTTAAACTGACAGTGAAGAAATGAAGATGTTTTCTACTGTGATAATAAATTTGATGCAAGAGATGGATGTATAAATTTTGTGTACAAAATAAGAGAAACTTTGGGGAAATGGGTTACCTAATGTTTGTTCTTGATGTACTCTTGAGTTTGTTGTTAGGCTTGGCTACTACTTGTTGAGTGAAATCTTGCATTTGATTGGTAAATACAAAGTGGATAATTACTAGTAGAGATATGCAATGGAGAGGAAGAGAAACGTTGGTGAGAGAAAGAGGGAATTACCTGGGCTATTGGATCTAAAAATGGTGAATGTGTATGGGTTGGAGAGACTAAATATGGTTCAATTTTGACATAGGGCTTCGAAGGGTAAAGGGTTGAATATGAGACTACCAAATGGGGTAATGCATTTTGAATTCTTAGGTTTTAATTTGGGCTGTGTGAAAGAATACAAGTAGGGCCACTTGAGTGAAATGAACAATTCAGAGATTGGAGTAAGTAATAATTAAGTAGTTTAATTATAGTAGAAGTTGGCTAAATTCAAATTAAATATTTTGAATTGCTTAGAACAATTATTAGTTTGTGGAAGTTTAATTATGACAAATATTGATATATGATTCTCATCATCAATTATAGTAAATAGAACTTTAGTCTCTAAAATTATTTTTGGTATAATATTTTAAATTGGCTTAGTTTGAATTCAGATTCAATACATTAACCTTAGGCATTCTTGGAAATTTATTGGATTTCAAACAATTAAATTTTAAATTAAATATTGGCTAGACGAGCGCGACAACAAAGTTTAACTATTCAAAATTATTTGGGCATATCATAGCGGCACGTATATTAAAATAAAATTTTCAAACGAAAAAAATTTTCAGTCGCTACAATCTTACCCACTTAAAAAAATTTCATCCTCGAAATTAGACTTACTTGATCGAGAAGGTTTGGGTACTCTTTTCGAATATATTCTTCCTTTTCCCATGTGGCCTCATCTCTACAACGCCTACTCCATTGGACTTTAACGAGTGGAATTTCTTTATTCCTCAGGACATGGACTTTCTTTTCCAATATGCACATGGGTGCCTCTTGAGAGGTCAAATCTTCCTGGATGTCAATTGACTATATATCCACCACATGACTTGTCTCATTAATGTACTTTCTAAACAAGGAAAGTGGACCACATTGTGTACAGCAGATAGTTCTAGTGGTAATGTCAATCGATATGCCGCATTCTCAGTCCTCTCAAGTATTTCAAACGGCCCAATGAACCTCGGTCTCAACTTCCTCTTCATGCCAAAAAGTAAGATACCCTTCATCGGAGCCACCTTAAGAAATACTTTCTCGTCAACTTGAAATTCCAAATCTTTCCTCCTCTTATCGGCATAGATCTTTTATCTATCCTATGCAGCTTTAATTTTCGATTTGATTTTCTCAACGGATTCAACAGTTTTTTTAACCAAATCTGGACCCAGAAGTTTCCTCTCTCTGACTTCATCCCAGTGGACTGGTGATCGGAACTGACAACCATATAAAGCTTCGTATGGGGCCATACCAATGGTCGCCTGGAAACTATTAATATAGGTGAACTACACCAATGGTAAGCGCTTCTCCCAACTACCACCCAGGTCCATAATGCATGCCCTCAACATGTTCTCCATAGTCTAATTGATATGTTCAGTTTGTCCATCCGTATGAGGGTGAGAGGTAGTGCTGAAACTTATCTTAGTTCCCATTGCTATTTGAAGGCTTCTCCAAAACCTAGACGTGAGTCTCAGATCCCTATCTGGCATAATATATACGGGAACCCCGTACAGTCTGACAATTTCTCTGACATATAACTGTGCCAATTGATCTAAACTGAAACTCATACGGACAGGTAGAAAATGAGCTAATTTTGTAAGTTGATCCACAATAACCTATATGGTATCAGGCCTTTTCTTTGATCTAGGAAGACCTACTACAAAATCCATAGAGATTTTCTCCTACTTCTATTCTAGTATCTCCGATAGATTTAATAACCCTGATGGCCTTTGATGTTCAATTTTATCCTATTGGCATACTATGCACTTCGCAACAAATCTCACGATACTCCCTTTCATGTTTCTCCGCCAAAAGGTATCACGCAGATCCCGGTATATCTTTGTTCTACTAGAGTGTGCCACATAAGGGGCGGAATGAGCTTCAGTCAGAATCTCATCCCCAATCCACTCATCCTTTGACACACAAAGGTGCCCTTTAAACATGTGTGCCCCGTTCATAGTAAGTACAAATCCTGGTCTCTTCCCTGTTCCAATATCTTTTCCAAGAATTTATCATTTCTTTGGGCTAACGTAATCCGATCCCTTAAGTCAGGCTTAACTGTTAAGCTGGCCAGTTTGCCAAACTTCTGAGTAGCGGGGTGATCATCTCAATTCTTAGCTTCTCAAAATCATGGATCAACTGCATTTGCACAGTCCTCAATGCTGACAACTGAAAGATATTCTTTCTGCTCAAAGCATCAGCAACCACATTGGCTTTACCCAGATGGTAACGTATGGTGCAATTATAGTCCTTCACTAATTCCGACAATCGTCGTTGTCTCATATCAGTGAAAGAGTACTTGACACTCTTGTGGTCGGTGTAAATCTCACATTTACTTCTGCATACGTAGTGATGCCAGATCTTTAAGACGTGTATTGCTTTAACTACCTCAATGCATATTCCATGACTTTTCCCTTCTGCACTAGTATACAACCTAAACCATGCTTGGAAATGTCACTGTATACTTAATATCGGTACGGAAACCAACTGCTTCTTTAGCTCCTAAAAAATCTGCTCACATTTATTAGCCCACTAGAACTTACAACCTTTCTGAGTCAGCCAAGTCAATGCGCCTGGTATCTTGGAGAACCCTTCTATGAACTACCGATAGTAGCCAACTAACCCCAAGAAACTTCTCATATCTCCTATACTGGTAGGCGTTGACCAATTGGTCACGGTCTCAACCTTAGAAGGGTCAACTTCAATACCCTTAGCAGTTACAATGTGACCTCAAAATCCAACTTTCTCAAACCAAAGTTTATATTTCTTGAATTTAGCATACAACTGCTTGAAGGGTTTCCAATGCCTTTCTCAAGTGCTCTTCGTGTTGCCTTGCATCTCTCAAATAAATCAATATGTCATCGATGAAAACGACAATAAACTTGTCCAAATACTGGTGAAAAACCCTATTCATCAAGTCAATGAATACTATTGGGATGTTAGTAAGGCCGAAAGGCATCACCGTAAACTCATAACGCTGATAATATGTCCTAAATGCTGTCTTCCATATATCAATGGGTCTGATCTTCAACTGGTGGTAACCTAATTGCAAATCAACCTTTGAGAACATAGTCTCTCCTTTCAATTGATCAAATAAATCCTTGATCCTAGGAAGGGGGTATTTGGTCTTGATAGTCAACTTGTTGAGTTCTCGATAATCTATACACATTCCCATACTCCCATCCTTCTTTTTAACGAAGAGTACTGGAGCTTCCCATGGAGACACGCTTGACCTAATAAATTCCCTTTCCAGTAATTCTTCCAACTATTTTTTTTTTAATTCTTGTAACTCCTTTGGGGCCATCCGGTATAGAGCTTTAGATACCGGCGCAGCCCCAGGTACCAAGTCAATGGCCAACTCTACTTGCCTATAAGATGGGATGCCTGGTAGTTTTCTGGGAATACGTCAGCATACTCATTGACAATTGGCGTGTGAACCATTGTGACCATGTCAGATGGTTTGCCTTGGAGACTGACCAGATATCCTTGGAAATTTCCTTTAGCCAAAAGTTTTTCCGCTCACCTAACCGAAATAAGGCAAGGAAATGCCTTAATCTTTGACCCATGAAATCTAAAGTCACTATCTCTATTATTACAAAATACTACTAAAAGTAACATACTACTAAACCTACAATATTGCTCTTCTTCATTACTACTCCAACTATTAGTATCATTACTACTCCATCTATTAGTACTAGTGATTGTAAAGAAATCAGTCAACACACGACTCGGGGTTGGAATCCTCAACGACATCATCCCCGACACATCTTCCAGATCCTCCTCGTCATCTGTGCCCTCAATTATCTCACTCTCAAGGTCTTGTGCACCACCAAACTCAAGCTGCGACTGGGACTTCGGTGCCAACTCAGGGTGTCAGGCAAAGTGATCGGCCCAATACATGCTCCAATAGCCAACCAACCGATCACAGTAGGCATCAAAATCATATGGGACATTGAATGGTACGTTCATCTCTCTTATAACAATCCTAACTACATCTCTCCTAGTGTTCTCAATGGTCGACAATATGTATGAAAGAGTCCGTAAATCTCCAAGTACAAGGCGATGGTCCCGCGCCAAGTTATGCGCATTGCAAAATTGCTCAATCTAATATGCGACTAACTTACCATCCCTCGACTCAAAATACTGCAGTGCCTTAAGGATTTCATCAGTCCTCATCACTATGCCGAGAAACATCAATTATGAAAAGTCCAATTAGGTGGGATTTACGTATCTTTTATTCAATATTGAGGACTAGAGTTGAAATATCTTTTAAAAAAATAGTCAAATTTACAAAAATTAAATTTTTGCTCAACTTGCTTTTTCTTTTACCATATCGAATGCAAATTCTTCATCTTTTTTTAATATCTCGTAGGGGTTCATATAAGCATCCAATATAATAAATAAATAATTGACAAAATTACAAGACTTCTTTCTTACTGCAAAGTCGATGGCACAAAATGGCGACGGTGACATTTTTTCTAAAAGAAAATAAATTTTGAAAATTTTGGAAGTCTACAGAAATGAAGACCCGCTCTAATACCAAGCTGTAATGCCCCACTCCACTTTGACATGATATTACCTGCTTTGGGCATAGCCCGCACAATTTTGCTCTTGGGTTCCGACCAAAAAAGCTTCATGTCAGCTGGAGTGGGTCTCTTAGCTTATAAATTGGTCTCTTTTATTTGCCCAAGCGATGTGGGATTGAGGTTATCACAATCACTCAACCTAAAGGGGGCCCAATGTCCTTGTTGGCTATACGTCCGGTTGGGCTTTGCTCTAATACCATCTATAACTCTCCAAGTTTTTAAATGCTCAGAGCATTAGTTTGACTTTTCTTGCTAACTTATAATATAATTTAACGTAGAAAATGACAACATTCAATAGAAGTTTTGAAAGTATGAAAGACAAATATAGTACAACAATCGATGACAATTGTCACAAAAATAGTTGATAGCTCTCCATGAACGATAAATTAGTTTTCAAAAGATCAATCTAACACAATTTAATTGTAGCCACCGTTTGTCATTTCACCACCAGCCATGAAACCTAAAATTTGTTAATTTGAAAGGAATGAGTATTTCATTCAAAATACTTAGTAGACTTAAGCGCTTATCAATTAAGGAATGGTACACATAGACATGTGAATTCTTCTAGGGCAAAACCCTAAAATCTTTCGCAACAAGCACTGTATAATAAATGCAAGTCCACGTTCTTGATAGATCTCTCCATTATTATTCATATTCTTATATGAGAACAAGCTAAGCATAGCAAGAGCAAATTCTCAATTCTTAATGAAAACAGATTATGCGCATAAGCAAGAGATCTTGTGCATACAACAGGCAATTCTTATCATCACGTATCCAAATATAACATTCACCATACGTTTCAATTAATATTGCGCAATCTTAAAAAGGGTTTTTGAATAAAGAGACTACTTCTTAGTTTTCTTGAGTTGAGCTATGAAAGAAATTAATTAAAGTTAGGAGTTAAAAATGAAAGTTTAATAATTAAAGTAAAACTTTCGGGCTAAAGTGAAATAATTGAAAGTGTAGAATGTGAGTGAAAATATATTTCAAATTATTTTGAGCGCTAATTGGAAAAGAAGTAAGATTAAGGGTGAATAGGATTAATCATAATTTTGGGGACTAAAAAGGCCAAGCTCAGAATTTATAGGGACTGTAATATCACATCTCATAACTTATGGGACCATATAAGCTAACTCCGAACGTCAAGGGATTGAAACATTAAAGGTCAAAAGTGTGTTCTGAAATGGGATCTTTCATAAAGCTTGATTTACAAAGTTAGTCCCATCTACACATGTTCAGATACAAAGTAGAAACAGAGGGAAGATGAGGGAAGATGACGGACGCACATGGGGAAATTTTTCAACCAAAAATTGAGGTTTTGACCTCCAAAAATTGGGGAAAACAATGCCCTCAATGAGCTTTACACATCTAAGTAATTTTTTGAACGAATGGTGAAAGTTGTCGACGGAAGTGGTTTTTGAAAAGCTTCTTTTTCCGGTGAGAGGTGAGGCTTCTAACTAAAATATCGGTGCAAATGTGTTCTACACCGCGTGGGGAAGCTAATGGTGCAAGATTTGTCACTTGAGGTTGAGTTTTGAGAAAACCCAGTTGGGTCATGGCTTCAAAACGTTCTTTCTTTTATTCATGATTTAGTTTCTGTGGAGTCAGGGTGCGTGTTTATATATATATATATGTTGTGTGATTCTTATATGTGTATACATGTGTTGTGTGATTCTTATATGTGTATACATGTAATGTGTGACTGTATGTATTCAATAGTGCTTGTATATGCATTTAAACTGACAGTAAAGAAATGAAGATGTTTTCTGCTGTGATAATAAATTTGATGCAAGAGATGGATGTATAAATTTTTTGTACAGAATGAGAGAAACTTTGGGGAAGTGGGTTACCTAATGTTTGTTCTTGATGTACTCTTGAGTTTGTTGTTAGGCTTGGCTACTACTTGTTAAGTGAAATCTTGCATTTGATTTGTAAATACAAAGTGGATAATTGCTAGCAGTGATATGCAATGGAGAGGAAGAGAAATGTTGGTGAGAGAAAGAGGGAATTACCTGGGCTGTTGGATCTGAAAATGGTGAATGTGGGTGGGTTGGGGGAGACTAAATATGGTTCAATTTTTACATAGGGCTTCAAAAGGATAAAGGGTTGAATATGAGACTACCAAATGGGGTAATACATTTTGAATTCTTAGGTCTTAATTTGGGCTGTGTGAAAGAATACAAGTTGGGCCACTTGAGTAAAATGAACAATTCAGAGATTGAAGTAATAATTAAGTAATTTAATTATAGTAGAAGTTGGCTAAATTCAAATTAAATATTTTGAATTGCTTAGAACAATTATTAGTTTGTGGAAGTTTAATAATAACAAATATTGATATATGATTCTCATCATCAATTATAGTAAATAGAATTTTAATCTTTAAAATTATCTTTGGTTATAATATTTTAAATTGGCTTAGTTTGAATTCAGATTCAATACATTGACCTTAGGCATTCTTGGAAATTTATTGGATTTCAAACGATTAAATTTTAAATTAAATATTGACTAGACGAGCGCGACAACAAAGTTTTACTATTTAAAATTATTTAGGCATGTCATAGCGGTACGTATATTAAAATAAAATTTTCAAACGAAAAAAATTTTCATTCACTACAATCTTACCCACTTAAAAAAATTTCATCCTTGAAATTAAACTTACTTGATCTAGAAGGTTTGGGTACTCTTTTCAAATATCTTCTTCCTTTTCCCACATCATTGAACTTTAACGAGTGGAATTTCTTTATTCCTCAGCACATGGACTTTCCTTTCCAATATGCACACGGGTGCCTCTTGATAGGTCAAATCTTCCTGGATGTCAATTGAGTATATATTCACCACATGACTTGGGTCATTAATGTACTTTCTCAACAAGGAAAGTGGAACACATTGTGTGCAGCAGATAGTTCTAGTGGTAATGTCAATCGATATGCCGCATTCTCATTCCTCTCAAGTATTTCAAACAGCCCAATGAACCTCGGTCTCAACTTCCTCTTCATGCCAAAAAGTAAGATACCCTTTATCGGAGCCACTTTAAGAAATACTTTTTCCCCAACTTGAAATTCCAACTCTTTCCTCCTCTTACCGGTATAGCTCTTTTGTCTACCCTGTGCAGCTTTAATTCTCGATTTGATTTTCTCAACGGATTCAGCAGTTTCTTTAACCAAATATGGACCTAGAAGTTTCCTCTCTCTGACTTCATCCCAATAGACCAGTGATCGGCACCGACAGCCATATAAAGCTTAGTGTGGGGCCAATTTCTCTGACATATAACTGTGCCAATTGATCTAAACTAAAACTCGAATGGACAGGTAGAAAATGAGCTAATTTTGTAAGTCGATCCGCAATAACCCATATGACATCATGCCCTTTTTCTGATCGAGGAAGACCTGCTACAAAATCCATAGAGATTTTCTCCCACTTCCATTCTGGTATCTCCAACGGATTTAATAACCCTGATGGCCTCTAATGTTCAACTTTAACCTATTGGCACACTATGCACTTCGCAACAAATCTCGTGATACTCCTTTTCATGTTTCTCCACTAGAAAGTATCACGCAGATCCCGGTATATCTTTGTTCTACTAGAGTGTGCCACATAAGGGGCGGAATGAGCTTCAGTCAAAATATCATCCCTAATCTGCTCATCCTTTGACACACAAAGGCGCCCTTTAAACATGAGTGCCCCGTCTGTAGTAAGCACAAATCCTGGTCTCTTCCCTGTTCCAAGAATTTGTCATTTCTTTGGGCTAACATAATCTGATCCCTTAGCTTCTCAAAATCATGGATCAACTTCATTTGCACAGTCCTCAATGCTGACAATTGACCGATATACTTTCTGCTCAAAGCATCAGCAACCACATTGGCTTTACCATATCAAATGCAAATTCTTTATTTTTCTTTAATATCTTGGAGAGGTTCATATAAGCATCCAATATAATAAATAAATAATTGACAAAAATCCAAGACTCCTTTCTTACCATAGAGTCGACGGCACGAAATGGTGACGGTGGCTTTTTGGGTTCCCACCAAAAAGGCTTCATGTCAAATGGAGTGAATCTCTTAACTTATAAATTGGTCTCTTTTCTTTGTCTAAGCGATGTGGGATTGAGGCTATCACAATCACTCAACCTAAGAGGGCCCAATGCCCTCGTTGGCTATACTTTCTGTTGGGCTCTACTCTGTTACCATCTTTAACTCCCCGAGTTTTTAAATGCTCAAAGCATTAGTTCGACTTTTCTTGCTAACTTATAATATAATTTAATGCATAAAATGACAATATTCAATAGAAGTTTTGAAAGTACGAAAGACAAATATAGTACATCAATCGATGACAATTGTCACAAAAATAATTGGCAAATCCATGAAAGATAAGTTAGTTTTCAAAAGATCAATCTAACACAATTTAATTGTAGCCACCGTTTGTCATTTCACCACAGCCCTGAAACCTAAAATTTGTTATTTTGAAAGGAATGAGTATTTCATAGAAAATACTCAGTAGACGCAAGCGCATATCAATTAATTCATACAATAAATGGTACACAAAGACATGCGAATTCTTCTAGGGCAAAACCCTGAATTCTTTCGCAACAAGCACCGTATAAGTCTACGTTCTTAATAGATCTCTCCATTATTATTCATATTTTTATATGGGAACAAGCTAAGCATAGCAAAAGCAAATTCTCAATTCTTAATGAAAATAGATTATGCGCATAATCAAGAGATCTTGTGGATATAACATACAATTCTTATCATCACGTATCTACATATGACATTCATCATACAAATCAATTAATATTGCGTAATTTTAAAAAGGGTTTTTGAATAAAGAGACTACCTCTTAGTTTTCTTGAGTTGAGTTATGAATCTTGAAACTAGCTTTCTAAGTGTCGGACAGTTCCGTCCAGTCAATAAAAGATATTAATTAATGTTAGGAGTTGAAAATTAAAGTTTAATAATTAAAGTAAAACTTTCAGGCTAAAGTGAAATAATTGAAAGTGTAGAATGTGAGTGAAAATATATTTCAAATGATTTTGAGGGCCAAATTGGAAAAGAAGTAAGATTAAGTGTGAATAGGATTTAAATCATAATTTTGGGGACTAAAAAGGCTAAGCTTAAAATTTATAGGGACTGTAATATCACATCTCAGAACTTATGGGACCATATAAGCTAACTCTGAACGTCCAGGGGTTGAAACATTAAATATCAAGCTGTGCTGAAATGGGATCTTTTGTAAAGCTTGAAGGCCAACTAATTAAACACAGAAACTTGGGGGTCTTCACTGCAAAATAGCTTAATTTTTATAATTTACAAAGTCGATCCCATCTCCACATGTTCATATACAAAGCAGAAATAGAGGGAAGATGACAGATGCACATGGGGAAATTTTTAAGTGAAAAATTGAGGTTTCGATCTCCAAAATTGGGGAAAACAATGCCCTCAACGACACATCTAGGTAATTATTTGAACGAATGGTGAAATTTTTCGGTGGAAGTAGGTTTCGAAAAGCTTCGTTTTCCAGCTAGAGGCGGAGGTTTCCAACTAAAATATCAGTATAAACGTGTTCTACACCGCGTAGGGAAGTTAACGGTGTAATATTTGTTGCTTGCATTTGAGTTTCGAGGAAACCCAATTGGGTCATGGCTTGAAAACGTTGTTTCTTTTCCATTAGAAAGAACTCTTCCAACCCTATAATGTCCTTCCCACGTAGGTCCAAAGGTTCCCGAGGATGGTTCCCTAAAAGATAGGAAAACTTTCCTGAGGACAAGGTCCCCAACCTCGAACCTATGCATTTTGATGTTGGAGTTGTAAAATTTTGCACATCTTTGCTTGTAGGTCGCGTTTCTAATTTCGGCCAACATTCTCCTTTGTTCAAGTAGATCAAGCTCATTACAAAGCATCTCGTTGTTTCTTACTTCGTCGAAACACAATACCCCTGGGGTTGGGATCTCAAGCTCAACCGGGATCCTTGCTTCGGCCCTGTAGGCCAACGAGAAGGGAGTTTCATCTGTCACCGTCCTGCAGGTCATTCGGTATGACCACAGGACAGCTAGTAGTTCCTCATCCCATGTACCTTTGAGGGCTTCTAGCTTAGTCTTCAGAGTGTGTTTAATAATTTTGGTGATTGCTTTGAACTGACCGTTTACTTGCGGGTGGTGAGTAGAGTAGAAATTTTTTATTCCTAAGTCCTCACAAAATGATCTGAATCTGGAGTTATTAAATTGCTTGCCGTTGTCTGTGACTATGGCACGGGGCACTTCGAATCTACAAACAATCGACTTCCCAACGAAACTGGTTGTTTTTTACTCTGTGATGGTAGTCAAAGTTTCAGCTTCTACCCATTTGGTGAAGTAATCGACTGGCACTATAGTGAACGAGGTTCCTTCCTTTCCTTCAAGTAGTAGAACAATAAGGTCGACACCCCACTTGGCGAAGGGCCACGGTCTAGTTACTGAGGTCAACTCTTTGGGCGAGCTCTTTATAAGTGATGCAAACCTTGGCATTTGTCGCAAGACTTTGCGAATTTGATTGCATCATTCCTCAGACTTGGACCAAAAGTATCCCTGTTTGAGGACCTTATGAGCTAAGGACAAACCACCCGAGCGATTGCCGCAAACTCCGGCACGAATTTTTTTGAAAATGTTTTTTGTCTCGGTTGGAGCTAGCCATCTTAGCAGAGGATAGGCAAAACTTCTTTTGTACAGTATCTCACCGACTAGGGTGAACCTAGCTACAAGATGTTTTAATTTCTTGGCCTCTACTGCCTGGGGGCCTACTCCCCTCTTTAGGAATTGGACGATGGGATCCATCTAGTTGTGGTTGGCTCAATCGCCATTGATATTGAACTGCTTTTTTCGATTGATGAGCTCACAAGCTCACCGATAGGTAGACTTCCTATCTCGCTGGCACCTTTGCTTGTATCGAGCTTGACTAATGCGTACACATGGCTATTTTCAGCTCTTGGTATTCTTAGAATCTCGTACCAATCTAGTTTGCTGAGTTCATGGCATAGTTTCTCCTGGTACTGGGAGAGCCTTTCCCTTTTGACCTCATACACTCCCCTAGCCTGGTTGACGAGAGCTGAGAGTCACGTTTGATAGTCAGCTTCTTGATTCCCATTGATTTGGCTATGTTGAACCCTGCCAATATGGCCTGATATTCGGCCTCATTGTTGGTCGCTGGGAATCTAAATCTGATCGCCTCACAGTGGTATTGGCCTGTAGGGCTTACTAGGACTATTCCAGCCCCTAAAGCTTGACCCATTAAGGAGCCTTCTATATACAGCTCCCAGGCCAAGGTTTCTTCTGCCCCATAGTTTTGGAGCATTGGAGTTAGCTCGTCAATGAAATCCGCCAGTGCTTGACCTTTGATGGCCGTTTTTGGCTAGCAGTGTAGGTTATATTGACTGAGCTCCACTGACAACTTGACCAAGCGACTAAAGAGATCTGGCTTTTGGAGCACTTGTCTTAAGGGCGAGCTAGTTAAGACTTCAATTATGTGGGCTACGAGGTAGGGGCGGAGATTTTTTGATGCCATGACCAGGGCATAGGCAAGCTTTTCCATAATGGGATACTGGAGCTCTGCGTCCCGCAATGCTTGACTGACGTAGTAGATAGGTAGATAGGTTGCTCCTTCTGCCTTAACCAAAACTGCACTGACAGAGGATTCAGAAACAACTAAGCACAAGCTCAAAGTTTCTCCTCGTTCTGGTTTGGCTAATAACAGGGCCTAGGAAAGGTGCTTCTTCAGTTCTTCAAAAGCCCTGGCATTTATCCGTCCATTCGAATTCTTTGGACTTCTTGATTGCATCAAAGAAGTATTTGCACTTATCGGTGGATCTAGAGATGAATCGATTGAGAGCTGCTACCCTTCCCGTCAGACACTGGTCTTCTTTATGGACTTTGGGGTCTCCATTTCTAGCACAGCTCTTATTTTCTCGGTGTTTACCGCAATGCCGTGCTGGTTCACCATGAACCCTAGAAATTTAACTGATGCCACCCCAAAGGAGCACTTCTTCGGATTTAGTTTCATCTTGTATTCTCTCAGGACCTGGAACATTCGACCGAGGTCAGTAATGTACTGCCCAGCTTGTAGGCTCTTGATGAGCATGTCATCAACATAGACCTCCATCATCTTACTGATTTGATCTTTAAACATAAAGTTGACAAGGCATTGATAGGTCGCTCCGGCATTCTTCAACCCTAGGGGCATTATTTTGTAGCAATACAACCCTCTGTCCGTTATGAAGAAGGTGTGCTCTTCATCTGCTGAGAACATGGGTATTTGGTAATAGCTAGAGTACACGTCCATGAAGCTCAAGAGTTCGCGACCCGCTGTGGCATCCACCATCTGGTCGATATGAGGCAGTGAAAAGCTGTCCTTAGGGCAAGCTTTGTTCAGATCGGTGAAGTCAATACATATTTGACAAATACTGTTGCTCTTCTTGACGAGGACTGGGTTGGCCACCCATCGTGGATATAAAGCTTCACGGATGAATTTGTTTCCTAAGAGTTTGTCTACCTCTTGGGCTAAGGCTTCGAATCTTTCACCATTCAGAGGGCGCCTTTTTTGCTTTATGGGTTTTGTTTTAGGGTCAATGCTTAGCTTTTGACCGCATGCTTTGGGTCAATCCCTTTTATGTCCTCTTGTGCTCAGGCAAAAACATCTAGGTTCTCCTTTAAGAAGTCGAAGAGCTGAGACTTCATAGGTTCTTTGAGTTCTGCACCTATTCTGAGTTCCAAGTCAGGTCTAGATGCATCCATGTTAACGACCTAAAGATCTTCGCCAGGACTAGCAGCTGCAGTGGCCTTCTTGGTCTTGGGGTCCAAGGAGAGGACCTCCATCTGAGGGGAAACTCCAACAGCGTAGTCCAATTTACATTCATTTGCGGCCTGTTGGTCACCACACACTATAGCGGCCCCGTGTTCGGTCAAGAATTTCATGACATAATGAAACACCGAGGTCACAACTTTTAGCTCGTATAAGATGGTCCTTCTCAAGATCGCCTTGTGGTTTGATGGGACATCGACAGCAACGAAGTCAGCAATGATTCTCCTCTTGTAGGGATCTTCCCCCAATTCTACCAGTAGAGTGATCTAGCCTTAGGCTCTACGAAATCTCCAGTAAAGCCTTGGAGCCTGGTCTCATATGGCCTCAGATTCTTAGGTTCAATGTTCATTTGTCTAAAGGCTTTCCAGTATAAAACATTGACAGAGCTTTCGTTGTCAATTAGTGTCCTGTGTATTTTGATTCTAGAAAGCGGCATGGTAATTACAAGAGCATTAGTATAAGGGTTGGAGAGTCTTACATAGGTCCTCATTACAGAAGGTGAAGGATCCAGTTTGAGTAGAGAGAGCTCTAGCTGTGAACAACTGGTAACAGTTCTGGGCCTTTCTCATGAGACCTCGTCGATGTCACTTTGAGCCCTCCATGCATTGATTTCCGCTTACTAGGACGCGGATCTCAGTAGGAGGTTGGCTCAGCAGAGCTTGGACGCGTTGGTCTATACGACGACGAGCTTATCTGTCCTACCGTTAACGGTTAGCTACGTTTTCATCTAGGTATCTTCTCTCAATTACGCCTTCAATTTCCAGGGGCCCTGTGGTACTTGCAGTATCTCGTCTGATTTACATTCCTCGAAAATCTTTTCACGGGCTTTGCTTTGGGCAGAATCGGGTCATTTTTTAAGAGGTTGAATATTTGCTCGACTGAGGTGTTGAGCTTAATGAAGGGTCTAAAAGCTAGGGACGGCCTCTTAGACCTGCGCCTTTCCTTCTTTCCATTGTGATCCTTATTTTCTTCTTTCAAGGTTTGGTCAGCTTTAGGACCCCTGCTGATCGCTTCCTCAACACTAATATAATCTTCAACTCGCCTCAGGAGCTCCTGGTAGCACTTGGGTGGGTCCTCATGCATAGCCCACTAGGATCGGGTGTCCTTGCACAGCCCAGACTTAACAGCGATGAGAAAGGATTCGCCCGCTACTTTCTCCATTGTCATGACCTGCCTATTAAAACGGTCCAGATAGTTCTTCAAAGTTTCGGATTTCCCTTACTTCACTGTGCCAAGCATTTCCTTGGGCTTGGTTCTAGCTTTTGAACCCATGAACTGAGTTGGAAACTCTAAAGAGAGTTGTTCCCAGCTGTGTATGTACCAGAGCCAAATTTCCATACCGGGTCGGGGCATTACCTTCTAGAGGTGAGCGTAAAGGCTTTACACATCACGGGTCCTGTTGTGTTCTGCAGCTCCATCCACGATATGTAGCGATGAAGGTAAGCTATGGGATTAGTCTCTCCATTATATGTCCCAATTTAGGGGAGCTTCATCTATGGTGGCATCATGGCCTCCCTAACTGATGGCATGAACGGTGAAGGTCTTCCCCAGAAGTTCTCGGCATCCTTTCCTTTAGCCTGTTTTTGTTTAAGGTCATTTAGCATTTTCCTTAGGTCGTCCTACTCGTGGACTTGCTGAGTAGCAGGCTGTTAACCCCCATAGGTCCCCGTGGGTTAGGTTGACGCCTGGTTGTTTTACACAGGGGGATAAGGATTAACCAGCTCCTGCCTTCCATCTCGATTTGTTGAGGACCTAAGGACTGCTGCTATCTAGGCTCTTGCTGGGATTGAGGACCCAGCCTGTCAAACGCGCTTCCCTTGAATGGGCTAACAGGGGCTGGAGCTCTTTGCGCACTAGGAGCACCTTGTATTGAGCCTTACGTAGCTGAGGGTGTGAAGCTCAGCAACCTCTTCACAAATCGCCTTGGGAGATCAGCTCACAGGGGCATCAATTCCACATTTCCAGCCCACTAAGAGGAATCTTCTTACAAGGATTCGCTTAAGAGACACGGAAGGGATGGTTGGTTTCACTGATTCTGTAGCCGTTTTACTTCTTGGACCAAAGCTTCAACCTGCCTACGTAGGGCCTCTGTTTCTAACCTGGGGGAGGTCACGAAGGACCCGCTTCTAATAGTTTCCTCTGTCTCTGAACTTTTGAGAGAGTTCCACATGGCGGCTCCTTGTTCTTTCACTTTAGTTGTGCTTTTGACTCATTTTTCAGGTCGCCGGAACCGCTGAGCTGGATTTTTGTTAGAGTATTCCCACAGACAGTGCTAATTTGTTGATGCCAAATCTTGCCTTGACTCAACAAACGAAGTTGTTTATGCGGGAAACTCGTATTTGAATTGATTCAAGTAATAAATGTAGAATTTACGATGAAATGGGTGGAGTTGCAGAGAGGTAAATGCTTGAGGAAGACAAGTTTATTATCAATGAAGGAGAATCCTCTATAATGTGGAATTTCCTCCTATTTATAGTATTCAAAGTGATATGTAATGATTACATACATTAAATGCTTAACCAATGGGGTGATTCTCTAATCACACTTAGTTGGAGCTTCTTTCAGGTTATCTTGACCAAATGTAAGCTAATTGCTACAGGGGAAGACAAATATTTACTTTACATTAAATGTGATTGTCACATCAATTCTTAAGTGATAAGGTGTGCAAGTTGGCATGCAAGTTGCAAATGCGGTTATAGCATCTAAGATGCACAAGGTCGCTCGAGCAGCTGTTTACGAGCGACCTATGTGTCCAAACTCCTGGGGTGCTTCTTCGCCTATCCGTCAGGTCGATACCAAGGAGACCTGGAGATCAAGACCATACCCGACCTGGGGTCCAGTGACCTGAATATCAAACCCTCGAGCTCGTGAGGGTTTTCACCCGGCGAGCGCCGGCCCACGCGGAATAATCCTCCAGCTCATGGGACAGTGGGCCTGTTGTCTGACTTGGAAATGTTTGACTTCGACCTGGCACTTAGGTATAAACAATATTATTTTTATTTTTTATTTAAATAATTAATGGTATTAACAGTAAAATTTAGAATGTTAGGTATGGAAAATGTTAATAAGGATATAACATGATAAAAAAATGATAGGTTAGAGTTCCTAAATTCTATAAAAATTAGAAGGTTGGGGAGGTATAATAGTCATTTTTATAGGTAAGGACAAAATTGCCAAAAAATAAAAGGTAGGGGTGAATTGCACAAAAATGTGCAAATGAATGGATGATTTGTGCCAATTACCCTTTTGACTATTATTATTATTATTATTATTATTATTGAAAAGAGAGGAGAACAACTTTTGGATGCATAAAATTTTACATTTGGGTCTTCAATGGCATCCCTGTTATTTTTGTTATTATTATTAGTATTACTAATATTATATTATTATAACTCCATCAAGTTTATTCTCGACGAGCATGGAGAAACGTTACAAGTTTTACATAAATACATCCTACCGAACGTCCTCAAATTCTGTTACTCACTCCTACATACAAGATCCAATGATACAGATATACTAACTAACAATAAACATGGGAATCAAGGAAATAAAAACATGCACCCCCAAGACTAAAATGGAGTAACAAAACCAAATGCTCTCTCCATTAGACAGATTTCCCATCCTTGGGTACTTTGTTGTCGTTAGATAGATTGTTGATGTATACTTTGTTGTCGTTAGATAGATTGTTGATGTATGCCTCTACTTTGTCGTCCAATTCTTCAATCTGAAATTTCAATCAGAAAGCAATGACCACGTCAAAAAGATTAATATTTTCATTTATGTCCGAGTCAGACTATCTCTATCCAATAATAGAAAATTTAAGATAATTCAATTTTTTCGCCATAATTATTACAGCACGCTGTGTCCTATTATGATTTTCTAGTGTTGTTAAAAAAGGTTGATACTTTTTACAGTGGAATCATATTTACATTAAAGGGAAATTTACCTAATACCTCATGTGTTTATAGTGTATTTATAATTTGCATACCGTATTTTATAAAATTATGATTTACACTTTACATCTCATTCAATATTAACAAAACACAATTTTTTTGAAAAGAAATTAAATTTTGATGAAATTACATTTTTGGGACTAACAAATCACATATCATATATTGTGTTATATAACACTTTACATATTGTTTCATTATTTTTTAAAATATTAAAATAACAATTGTTTTATTTTTTTTTTCTTTCTCACTTTTATTTTGTAATATTTTTCTACAAATTAACTATATATGATAATTGAAATATTGTAAGCAAATTGAAAACAAAGACTCATCGTCGTCACAATCACTATTGCAAATATTTGCATATATTATAACAAATAATTTTACTTCTTTAGTTTTCTTTTTTTTTTTCTTTTTTCTTTTTTTCACTATAAAAAGTAGATTTCATTAATTAAACAAACAAAAGAAGCTAGTTACAAGCGCCAGCCTCAACGAAGGCTGAAAGACGACCAACAATGACAAGGGGAAAAAAAAGCAACGGACATAACACAATAACGGACAAAGATGAAATAGATATGAATAAAAGATAAAAAACATACAACAAACAAAAAAGTGAAAAAACTAATTGTAAAGCCAAATATAGCATATAATTCAACTTGATTTTTCTTATTTATTGTTATAAAACTAAAATTTAAAAAATAAATTTTATTTATATTTTGTAAATGGTATATAAGGTGTCACAAAATATATTATATGAGGTGTGATAGTCATAAATATGGGTAATTTCGTCTAAATTAGTTTATTAATGTTTTCAAATAAAAGTGTAGTTTGTTAATAATAAATGAAAGCAAAGTGTAAATTGTAATTTCCAAAATACGTATGCTAATGGTAAATACACTAAATATATAAGATGTATTTTGTAAATTTCCAAATAAATTACTGAATTGCAACTCTATTTGGATGAATAAAATGTAAATTTTTTTACACACACATATGGTTCATGCAATAACAATTAATTTAAAAAAAATGTGTCAAATATTGTTAGTATTTTTTTTTAAAGTGTCAGTATTTTTTTTATTAAATGCAACTTTTATTAGATATTGCAGGATTCAATTATTAGGCTTCCACCGACCCAATAATTGGACTGAGCAGTGACAGTTGAATATTAATTACTAGAAGATGAGGTGAAAGACCCTTTACCGTCTTGAATTAATTTGCACTTTCATATAAAGGCATACAGTTAATCATTAAATTGTTAAGATCCGTTTGACAAATAGTGCATCCTTCTCAAAAAAATGGTCTTGTTTCTTTTTGCCTATAGATTAAGAAAAATTTATTTAATAGAATTGAAAAAGAAAACTTTAACATCATTTTCATATAACACACTTTCATTTATTAATTATTTCACTTTAATAATTCTACTTATATAATAACTATACACATTAAATAAGGATATATAAGAGAAATAGTATTTAAATTACTTTTTAAAAAGAAAATCCATATTTTAGTACGGGTGAAAAAGGAAAAATAGACCATCTTTTTAAGATAGAAGTAGTATATTTAATAGAAATTTTGTTATAATTATAATTAAACTTCAAATACACATCAAGTAAAATTATAGAGAAGTGACATGTGTCCACAAAAAGTGACAAATGTACATAGTGATATGAAATTATCAAACTAAGGTGTGTATGAAATGGAAATTTTGAGAACTGATTTTGTGAAAAATATTTTTTTCCTGAGAATATATAGTTAAAAAGTAATAAAAGAATTGCGGAAAATGATCTTTTAAAAAACGTGTCGTCGGGATGAATTGGCACAACTCTTTTTTTTTTTTTTTTGTGCTGAATTGGCACAAAAGTTGATAAAAAAATGTTTCTTGCCCAATCAATTTCATAAACAAAGTGATTATTTTCTCGTTATATACGCTGGTCACTTTTCTGTATTTTTACGTGACACGTGAATTTAAATTTAATTTTAATTATAACATAATCTATCCATACATCTATATATTAAAGTATGATAGTTTTCGTTTTATATTTTCCCTCCCATTTCACTTGTTAAATCGAGATGTATGACTATTGATTTTATCTCATAATCTTGGTCATTCATTTCCATTTTACTTTTTATTTTATTTTATTTACCTTTTTAATTTATTACCAATTTACATATTCCCTTTTTATCTTTCATTAGCCCTTTTGTATATATATATATGTTTGATTTAGCTTATTTTTATCACTACATTTTCCAATTTTTAACCAGAATCATCAAATCAGATTTCATTTTATCTAAAAATATTTCTCTTTCTTTATCCACATTTCCTTTCCTTTCTTACTCTACTAGAACTCATTTTATCTAAAAACTTTCTCAAATCTCCTTCACTCTACATTTAAACATTCTACTTCTTATTTTGGGCAGTTTTATTTTCAATCGATTTTCTTAATTTTTTGCTTCGATTTATCCCACACCGTCAAATTGGTTCCAATATCCGCCAATGTTCAAAACCGAACATGTCATCGAATCAGAAAAACTAACAGTTCAAAGCAATCGGCCCGATTTTAATTAAATAATTGAAAAAATTAATTTTTACCTAAAATAATATTGAAAATCTGTTCCTGTTTCAAGAGAATTGAAAATATGACTTTGAACATAGAAAGGAAATCTCACATTAGTTATTTAGTAAAAAAATTGAGAATGTATAGAGAAAAACTATGCATAATATGGCCTTAACTTATGGGCTTGAGTTTCCCAAAAGTTAAAAATTTAATGGATCATTAATGAAAAATGTTTATCGTGAACCGTTAAACCGTATCCGTCTTTATCTCACACCGTCAAATCGTTTTCTGGATTAATTCCAATATTCGTGAATGTTCGCAAAATTAGACCAGTCATCAAACTAGAAAAGTTTTGTTCAAGGTTATTGGACCAGTTTTAATTAAATAATTGAAACAAATTAATGTTTACTTAAAATAACGTGGAAAAAAAGAATATTTAATTTTATAATTTTTTATCTTCATTGTTTTTAAAAAGATTGAAATTCTATTCATTTTTTAAGAGTTATTGAAAATGTTACTTTAGGCATAGAAAGAGAATTACATATTTGTTATTTAGTGAAAATAATCGAGGATGTATCCCTATATTAAACTACTTCGAGAAAAATTATATATAACAAGGCGTTAGCTTATGAGGCTTGAGCTTCTAAAAAATTTAAAATTTTAATGGATCATTATTGAAAAAAATTTATTGTGAATAGGTGAACTGTATCCGTCTTTATCTCAAACCATTGGATTGTTTTACATATTAGTTGGAGTATTCACAAATTCTCTTCATTGTTTTCCTTAGGGTTTTTTTAGACCATTTTTTGTATTCATGGATGAAAAGGATCATATTATGTAATAGCACATATATTATTTTTCTTTACACACATATAAACAATCAAATATTATAACTTAAATCTTTTTTATATAATTATATTTAATTCTCTTGAATTACTTATATTATCTGACATTCTTATCCTATGAAATACATGTGTGAAATAACTAACTGTATTTAAATGGTTATCAAACTGATATAAACATTTTAATGACTAAATATATACATATACGTTTAGATAAAAGTACAAGTGAATGTCGAGAAATTGCCGTTTCAGATAGATTAGACGTGGAAGTGTAAATGAATGCAAATGTTAAGAACGTTTGCTGGAATTTACATAAAAACTAAACATCAAGGCTTTAATTAATTATTATTATTGGATTGGACGCTATCCACTACCCACTTGGCAGGTGACAATAATAAATGATTAACTCGCATCTATATGGTTACCATCAAACAATGTGATACTAATAAATAAAATAATAATACTTCTTCAAAAATGATGATGATGATGATGATAATAATAACAATAAAAAATTAAATAAATATAATAAAGTAATAAATCAGATTAAACACAAAAATATATTTAATATATTTGAAGTTATCATTTAGTATTATTAACTAATATTTTATGTCAATAATGCTACATATTAACGCATGTTTTCCAAGTACTTGTTTTAAAAGTTGAAAGTTGAAACATGGTTTTTTAACATTATCATTGATAACACGTGTCTAACATTTTTAACATTATCATTGATAACACGTGTCTAACATTTTAAGAGAAAAAATTTAAGTACTCTAAGAATATCTAATGAGAAATGTGTGGTCTTGTAATGATTTGGAGGGAAAAGGTAGAGACAGATGATTATTTTACTTGAGAATTTGTGTAGAAAAAAAAGAGAAAAAAGTAAAAAAGATGTGAGAAATAGATTAAAATTCAAAAATAATGATAATATTGTAGTAAAAAAATAAACGTGGGGAAAAGAACGATACACGGGAAAGGAAAAGTAAAGAAAAATTAGATAAAAGAGAGAAAAGTAATTAAAAGAAGATGAAAATTAAAATATATATATATATATATATATAATTATTACGAGACCCACCTAATTTTTTTGTTTCTCTCTCTCACTCTCTCCTCTCTCCTCAATGGACCAAGTCCATACATTCATGGCATTAGAGATGCATCCTCTTATGGTTCTCCAATCTAATGAAATATTCACACATAGAATCTCGAACTTCATTTTGAGACCTTTAAACCCATATGTAGGATTGATAATTAATCTAGAGTACTATATCCATTTATATCCACCTCTTATGGTTCTCCAATCTAATGAAATATTCACACAGAATCTCGAACTTCATTTTGAGACCTTTAAACCCATATGTGGGTTGATAATTAATCTAGAATACAATATCCATTTATATCCATTTCACAGTTATGCTATTTGACCAAAATAATAATAATAATAATAATAATAAATTTAACAAAATTAACAAATTACTGAAACTTATTTTTCAATACATACTTCACTTTTATTTCCATAGTAATCACATGAGCACATATATATTTTATCACACTTTCTGTTTTTTTTTTTAGTCCAAATAAGATTATTCAACGTTTTCTGATTTAGGTCTCAAAGTTTATTTATTTATTTTTATTTTTATTATTATTATTATGGCAAACCTCAAAAGTTTATTTAAACATAATATACTTATTATTATCATTGTTGAAGGAATTATTATTATTATTATTATTATAAAAATGAACCCTTGGACCAGTCGTGAGTTTGTAAAAGGAAAAAGGACATATGAGAAACGTTGGTATTGATGGGAGAAATAATAATACCTTGTCCATCAAATCTTCAACCTTTTGAGCATCCTTTGCGGTTTCTTCAGCCAGATCTTCAACTAAATTAGTAAACTTCTTGAGGCCACCTTCTGGGAGTGACTCTCCTAAATCCTCCGCCACTTCCTCCGCCACATGCTGCACTGTATCAGCTATTTTCTCCACCGTCTCCGCTGCAATATCTACCCCCTCTGTACAAAAACACGACCGCATCAGAATCAGATCAACCCCCACACCCCAAAAGAAAAAAAAAAGAAAAAAAGAAAAACAATGAGTAGATTGAGAGATTGTTCGTCGTTTGATCCTTACTTGTCAACGCCAATAATCGTTGAACCAGTAACGGAACTGTTACCATGAATCCTGCAGCCCCGGCTATCCTGTGATCCACCCGAGTTAGGACATCGATCAGATCAAAAGAGTCGAATACGAAATCTAATTAACTAATTGGGGGAAAAATGTTGATTAATCAATTAATTAATTACCATGGATTATTATCAGGGGACCAAAAAGAAAAAGCGTTCGCAACTTCTGGATCCGGAGTGGCTTCAGCGATCAAATTCCTTCTGGACATTTTGTTCCTCAGGAAGGCTTGAATACACTGAAAATTACTTGAATCCGCCGGAAATGAGGCTGACACTCCATTTAATATTGCTGGTAACTGACGGAAACCCAAAGGGTGATACGTTTTAGAGATCTTGGGAGGGAGAAGTGCTGAAGAACTACAAGGTGCCGCCGCCATTGATGGATTATTATTGTTGGGTGGTGCTGATCTTAACGCTCACTGGTCTTTTTGTAGGAAAAATTCCCACGCCCCCCCAACCCCCGGGGGGTGCTTTTTTGTGTTGACCTATGATATGAATGAGGGAATCCTAGTTGTGGTCACTAATCTTTAGGCCTTTTTACCATTGGACCTCTAACTTTTGATTTCTATAATAAGAGTCACATTATTTGGACACACACTTAACGCAAAGTTATGACAAAAATGACGGTTCAAATTATCTTATTATTCCTAAAACCAGGGGTATAGCTAGAAAACGGTGGAATTGGCAGCCGAAACTTACCAGCCCATAGCCGAAACATAAAAAAAAAAAATATCCCAATTTTTCAAAACGTAAAAAATGGGTTTTTTCCAAAACGGGGCAGCCACGGCGGAAGATGGCTATCCACCACCTAAGCCGCTACCTAAAATGATTTTAAACCTCTTTTGTCTTAATTTTTGTTCACATATTTTGTCTAAATGAGTTAATTCTTCCTTTAATGAGGGTTCAGAACCTTTTAAGAACTAGCAAATGCAATTATTTTGATGGAAGCTGTCCAATTTTCCATTTTATCTTTAGTCATATGTCCCATGGGATGTGACTAATGTATGAAGAGTAATTTCACTGGCCAACTCAAGATTGATTTGTGTATTAGAAAAAGTCTCAAGCCTTTCAAAAATCTGACAAATTAAATCTATGGCCTTTACAAATACTAGTAAAACCAAGATCACAACCTTTAAACATTTTAGCTAAACAACCTTGCTTTAAAAGACTTAGGACACCCACCACTAGAAATCAAAGGTTAAGGACCAAAATGTAAAGAAGTTTAAATGTAAGGAACACCAAGGGCTATTAACCACAATGTAAAATGACTTTGTTGCATGTTTTGATCATGTGTTATTAACTAACAATAATACTTTAAAAAAAATTAATAATAATATATAAATATATGCATCTTTTTTATGTTTAATGTATGTGGTTCATATGGTTGACTCATCTCTCTCCTCATTTCACAAAAGAATTCCTAATCATAAATGTGAATGATCATTGTTTATTAGACATACAATACAAGATTTATGAAGACTGCACTAATTAGTGTTGGGAAAAATATTTTCAATTAACAATGTGACATTCGTTTTTCTTTTTAATTTTTAATTTTTTTTCTCTTTTTCGGTGTGGGGTGAGAAATCTCATAACATTGAACAAGGTTGGGGGAATGAAAATTATAAACGTAGCAAGAAGAGGGAGGGGGAAAAATTGTTACGTGGTGCTATTAAAATGGTTGGCAACTACATGAGAAGTGAGAAAAACGTTTTTCTTGCAATGTCACTTTTTCCTTTACTCCTATTTCATCTACCAAAAAATACAAGGGGCAGATTTTTTATTTTTAATTATTATTATTATTAGTTGTCTTGCGCATTGTGTCAATTATTATATGGTAAAGCATAAGAATGAGAGCATTTTTAGCCAGTTTCCACTACCATTTCATTTCACGAGCCGGAGAAATCAAGACATAAAAAAAGAAAAAGGAGGGAGAGAAGAAAAATTATCGTTTCTACTCATTCTTTGCTTCTTATCACTTCTCTCTTTTTTATCCTACTTTTTCATCGCATTCTTATCATTATTTCTAGACATGAGCGTGGTTTGCTTTGGTCGTAATTTTAAGAAAACCAAACTGACGTAGCAGAAGTGTGGAAAAACAATAACGTGATCTACTCTCATTGATTCCTCATAACACAGTGATAAACCACCTTCTAAATTTTATTGATTCGCTCACGAATACCATAAACTAGGCATCAAACACTCGTTGATTTAAAATAATCAAATACTAAGAATTTGAAACTAATTGGAAAACACAATCCAATATCAATTTTTATTCAATAAACAATCACCACCTTACAATGATTTTTGCATATACTTTAAATAGAATCTAATTGACTTGATTACCCAGAAATAAAATTATAGAAAATAATAATATTCTAAATAATAGAAATTTGCCTTATAGAGATCTCTATTTATACTTATTAATATATTTATTACAATCTTCATCATTCTCTCGGGTCGAGAAGATTCACCCGTGAATCTTATGTGATTGTCTTTAACCCAGTACCCGTACGCACAATATCATCATAGTCGACATTCTTATTTTGGCTTGTCAAAATTTCTTTCCTTCCATGGAAAATATTGCACAAATTGCTTTCCTTCGTTGTTGTAATGTACTCCAACTCAGAGTCACTTAGATTAATTTGTTCAGAGCGTTGATTTCCGCTGGGAACACATAAACTTAATTCATGTACTTTGTCATCTTGAACCTAAGACCCCGTTGAAATTGAAATTACTCCCGAATCATTGCAATTTTTGTACTCAGTTTGCTCTTCAGCTTCACAATAACTAATAAACTCATTAATCATAGATCTTATTAAAAATTTCTCACTGATCAATTGAAACTGAGTCTCATATATATGTATGAAGATTCTTCAACTTTCTCGCTGAAAATTGATAAATCACCATAAGTGTCATCACACAAATCTAAAGATTCAACCTCTTCATAAAAAATTAGAGGACCTGAGTAAGTACCGTTGTCTGAATCCCACAGTTTTTCAAGATTCAGATAGTAAGGAGCAAAAAGTTGAATATCATTGTTGGAGTACTCCTCTGATGACTTCATCCATAGTTGCATCATCGTGTTCATCAAACCATGTTAATAAACAATTTTCCATAAGCTACTTTAATACCTCTACGTCTTAATGAATTTCTTCCATCTTCATCCGTTGATCTACCACCAGTTTAAGACATTGTCTTCGCACTAACGGATCAAGTTTCATGATTTTCACCATATGAATCTTGTGATTCAATAACTTGATAGGAATATGACTGGGATATGATACCAACTAATGTAGCGGAAGTGTGGAAAAACAATAACGTGATCTACTCCAGTTGATTCCTACGAATACCATGGCATATCACCTTATAGATTATGTTGATTCACTCATGAATATTAGAAATTAAGCATCAAACACTCGATAATTTGAAATAATCAAATACCGATAATTTGGAACTAATTGGAAAACACAATCCAATATCACCACCACGCAATGATTTCTGCATATGCTTTACAGAGAATTTAATTGACTTGATGACCAAGAAATAAAATTAAAGAAAATAATAATATCCTAAATAATAGAACTCTGCCTTATAGAGATCTCTAATAATACTTAATAATATATTTATTACCATCTTCCATCTTCATCAAAAACCAAACCGAAAACCGATTATTTTTTGAGAAAATAACTATTTGGTTATTTTGTAATATTAAAATCAAACCAGAACCAAACCATTTGATTTTAGTTTGGTTTGGTTTGCTTACGGTAATATAAAAAAGGGATTTTATATTAACATATATCTATTGTACCACGATATATCTACTTAAATTAATCCACTTAAATCTCGGTGCCTTTTGTAACACGATTTTCCCGCCTTTTTTATTTGGTAAATTTTGAGGTAATTGCTCTTTTTCTTTTTAACAAAAAAAATTTTTGTGAAAGAACTCAGAGAAGACTTGAATCTGTGACTACTGGATTTAACAACTAAACTTTAACCATTTTGACCATTTGTTTTGTCTGTTAATCTTTTTCACTAAAAAACTAACATACCAAATCTGAAATGTCAATTCTAAAATAAACTCAGATCCATCATAATTCATTAATTCATCATTTTTACTGTGTGTGTGGTGAGTTTAATGTTATTTAAATTTTTTTAATGCATTTTACATTTTTTTTGAATTTGTTAGTTTTATTATAATTTTTTAAAATGAGGCGGGCAACATATATTTTCTCTATTATTGTATATATGTACGAATGATTATATATAAGAATATATGTTGTCTTTTAAACAGTCTTGAACTTTACGATTACTAAGTCCATTGATCTTATTGATTCAATTAATGATACTTATGTTTTTATATTTTCGACAAGGGTGTAAATATTAAAGATTTATGTTTAACTATCTAATAATATAATTTAATAAAATTTTCTACCCATGCGGTTTAACTAGTATATGTAATTTAAGCTCCTTATTCTTTTTTATAGATTTACTATTAATAGTATGTAATTTAAATTCATTACAAAATTTCACTAAATTAACGAAACACAATAAGGAATTATTTCGAAGTTGAATAATGTTTTTATTTTTCTTGTCATTATTTATTGCATCCAACTAATATTTTGTTCGATAAGTTGCGCAAATACGCCACAACAGGATGAGAGACTATTTCAAGATTCTACAAAGTTTGATCCTCGGCGGAGCTGAGATGGACAAATAACCCCCATTTACATTGTGAAATTTATTAAGATTCCAATATAGCTTCAATAAGCAATGTTCAACTACGAAAATGATCATATATTGTTGAATATACTGAGGTTCTCAGTTATACTATAACACTAGTGTGTACACACCGTGCAATATACGAAAGTACTTTGTAAATGTTGTCATGATCTTTTAAAGAATTGATCCAATTATATGATTTTATACATAATGTATAATATTTTTGTCCAATGGCTACTAGAATTACAACTACTACAAATTTTGAAATAAACATGCTTAAAAACTACATTTGTCTTTAGTCCAACATCGTCAAGACCCATATGGTCTAATAGTATCCAAGTTGGCTTCTCACACCTAAGACTAGGATTCGATTCCCCTCCTCTACAATCTCGTTATGAAAAAAATGATTTATTTACATCATCACAAATTAGTATCTTCAATCCACTGAGATAAGTAACCTTTGTTTCCCCAAACAAAGATCGAATCTGCAAGTAACTGACCAACTGATATGTGTTATGTTATTATTATCTCTTTCTAACAGACATGTTAATCCAAGTGCTATAATTTTACTTAACTAATTTATCCTACACAAAAAATTCTCCACATATTTACTTTTTTTGTTCTTTTTTTTTTTCTAAATACATAGGGATACAGGGGAGGTAAGGAAAATTAAGGAAGGTCAAGTGTGGTTCAAGTTGGAGACCTCCTATCTAGAATACAAGCAACCTAACCATTAGAGCACAATTCGAACTATCTCTATATATATTTACTTAATGAATTTTTCTTGAATAATTTTACTTGGATAAAAAAATAGATAAAGAGTTTGACAAAATATATGTGGCTTGTGTGATTACCATTGATGTAAAAGTGACATGATGTGTTGAAAAATAGAATCTTGTCATGTGTCAATTTTGTTTAACTTTTTATTTGTCATATACACACACACACACACACACACACATATATAGAGCAAAATATTATCTGTAGATAATTATTCAGGTAATGTTTTACAAATTAGGGGTAAATTTACAATTTTACCCCCTGTATTGTATAATTGAGAAAAAATAACTCAAGGATAAGACGGTAAATTTACCAATTTTATAAAATATTGCTTGAATAATTACCTACAAATAACCGAATACGTGTGCATATATAGATATATATATATATATAAGAAAGTTAATCTGTTGTACCTTTCTACCGCATCTTTTCTACCAAAACTGTCTAAATGAAGGTCATTTTAGACTTTTGCTTACATGTTAGGTAAATTTTGTGGTAAACTATATACTGGATATATATCTTATCTTCTTTGTTATTTTAATGGGTTTATCTATATTCAAAGTTTTTTTTATTTTTTTATTCAAAAATTTTTAATATATATATATATATATATCGTATCTAGCAAGTATTTCCTAATTTGGATTAAACTATTTTCTTTTTAGCTGATGTCTTGGTTTTTAATTATTTTTATATACTTTTAAAATGAGTCGTTGTTAGGCATATTCTTTTGTATATACTAAAGATGGATAAATATGATTTAATTAACATTTCATACTTTACAAAATCTATATATATATACACGTAAAAGGAATTAAGTCTATAGTACCTTTGTACCACAGTTTTCCCGCCAAACAATTTGTAACTGATTGATGAGTCCCCATGTGCTTGAAATTTATTGTTTACAATTAATATAACTAGTTTAACACCCGTGCGTTACACGGGAAGAACAATGTTAAAAAATATGTCCAAAAGAAAGTTGAATAGTGAATGAAAAACATTTATAGATTCATAGAAAATACAAAAAATATAAATGTACAATCAATTGATTTAACAACACCAATAAACTTTTTACTTGTCGAGTTCAAGAATATTAAAAAGACAAACGAAATTCATTCGATAAATCTTTTGTATATATGCATTAGTGGAAAATATCAATCATCATCATCATCATCATCATCATCATCATCATCATCATCATCATTTAATAGATTCACACCGTAAACTCAGCAACTAATATACAAAAGTAGAATTTGGAAGTTCAATAATGTGTGATATGGCCTCCTAAATAAAACTTGATCATGTTATATTTTTAACACAGAGCAATAGAGGTATATACACCCAGAATTTGTTGTTCTTCCAACTTAATCAATGTAACTAAATGTGAATGCAATTGGCTATTAGTAGTAGTGTTAATTAGAACTCAAGTTGGAAATTGAAAAAAATTTCATGCATGGAGCCCTTGTTTAAAGTAGGAAATTAGAAATTATCAATAAGCTGCAACTTGTAGTAGTTTTATTTATTCTCTAACTCTAATAGATTGAGCACTGATTGAGAAGACATCATATTTGTTGTTGAAGATTGATATCTTATTTATTTTATAAACACATGTATCTTGAACTCCTCCCCAATAAGTATTTGTGCATTTTTTGTTCATCATTTTAAAACATCATATACAATAGCGGATTCAAAAACTTATTTACACAAACTGTAACACAAAAGATTACAAATTTAATAGAACTAAATATAAATTTTAAAAAAAATTCTACATAAATTAAAAAACAAATTGGACTGACACATGCTGACCTGTGGCTACATCCGCCCTTGACTACATCATTATCATTGAAACTTCGACATAAAAAATGCTAAGGATCATATTCCATTGCATATATTGGAAAACTCAGGTGGAAAAAATTAAAACATATGAAATTAAAAAAAAAATCCATCTAACTAAGTTAGATGAGTTCTCTTTTGAATGATGAATATTGAGTTAACTTTAAAAAATAAATATTTATCTTTAATTAGAAGATAATTTCAAAAATGCCAAAACGAGAAAATCGAAACTATAATCATTGTTGTCAAAATAAAAATCATATCAGCACCAATGATATATTTATTTATAGGTATTGTAATGAAATATATCTAAAAATCAAAACATAACTAAAAAAAACAAATATAAGTAAATGAGAAACTGATATTTGTAGGCATCTAAAATAAGAAATGACGAAAATAAGCGTCTAAAAAAATAAATAACACGAATGATATATTTATTTATGGGTATTGTAATGAAATATATCTAAAAATCAAAACATAATTTAAAAAAAAAACAAATATAAGTAAATGAGAAACGGATATCTGTAGACATCTAAAATAGGAAACGATGAAAATAGGCGTCTAAAAAAATAAATAACATATAAGAAAAACTGAATCGCTAATTTTCAAGCGTCTAAAATAGGAAAATATATAACATATAAGGAAAACTGAATCGCTAATTTGCAAGCGTCTAAAATAGGAAAATAAATAACATATAAGGAACCAGGGTAAACTACAATTTACCGCAAGAGTACAACAGCTATATACACAACGTAAAAAGGGCAGGAAAATTGCGGTGTATATAGGCCCGCAACTCTTGATTTAGATATTAATAGATTAAAGATATATATCGTTAAAGTTTAAGTTAATTGAAAATTATAATTGTAATTTTTTCTTAATTTTTCCTGATATGAATTATGACTACTTTTCCTAAAGCTAAAAGAAAAAAAATATAACTACTTTTATATATTATTATTAATTTATATAATCTTCATGTTTATGTTATCTGGCTTTATTGGTTTTGAATTAAAAAAATTTTAGAGTACAAGACACCGCCCAATTAACAATTATTTCATATCACGCCATTTGTCAAATTAGCGTAAAAAATTCAAATGATATTTATTTACTTTAAAGATAACAATCAGGTTAAAATTTATGGTAAATTATATCTACCTTAGCATGATAGGAACAAAATTACATTATTATTTGATTAATATTTTAAAAATTAATTATTCCTCATTGAGTAACGTAACCTTATAAAATTTCACCATTAAAAAAACTTTATAAAATTTCATACTATTTATTTTTAAATAATTTAATGTGTATTCTGCTAGTGCAACACACGGGTGATAATCCAGTTCTCATTACTGTATAGTCATATAAAAAATAAAATATTTGATTTCTTGAGGCCTAAGAACGGGAACGGGCCTGGTCGAGATCATGTATGCTACACTCATTACCCTAGCCGACAAAAAATTTTTTTTGTCCTACACTCGTAACCATCCCAACTTAAATTGGATACGTGTTGGGGACGAGCTAGTGCAAGTAATTACTAATTTATTGGCTCATTTATATATCAACATATTTTCATTTTCTTTTTTCCCTTAAATCTTAATGGATATTATTATAAATACGAGAGAGGTATCCCCAAGATGAATTACAATTGCGATTGAGATTATTAAGTATTCTTGATAAGTTTCATTATTTTTTTACTTTTCAAACAATTAGAATTTTTGGTAAATATTTTTTTCTTACGGGCCGGGTACGGGTAAAAGTATGACCTTCCCTGGCCCATTTTCAAGTGGGGTCAATTTTCTTTATTCCATCCCCCACGTAGGTACCCGTTTAGTAAGGTATTCTCCGTCTTAATAGGGTCGGCTACCTGCGTATATCGGGTTTGATGGGTTTTTTTATCATCTCTATTTCCTATTGATAATAGCATTCTATATCGAGTAAAATAAAACAACTTTTAGCTAACAGTTAGTACAACACCCATACAATGCACGGAAATACAATACTAATAAAAATGAATTATAAAATTTATAAAACACAAAGAAAATCATATAATATTTAATAATAATAGTCTCAGCTAGTGAATTGGAAAAAATTACTACCTACCGATCATATCTACAAATTTTGGAAGACTTCTTTATAAACAATGTTTGTGGTTGAGTTGGTTGGTTTGCCATCCTCGCCATCCTCGTCACATATTAATATCTTCAACCCAGAATGATTGGTAACTCTAGAAATTCCAGCATAAAATTGGTCATGAGTGAATACAGGATTTTTTAAGAAAAATCCCAAAATGGAAAAGCGACTGGCCTTGACTCTTATTGATACTCATCGCATACAATATCATTAGAAGAAATAGCCTCCTAGAAAATCTAAAAGGTAACCTTAGATCTAAAGGAGTTAAGTCCATTCTCGGAATTAATTATTTTTTATCAGCATTATCACCTGAAAAAAATCTTAGCTTCCAAAACATGACTACCAAATTTCTCAACAACATGACCGGTACACTAACTTTTAACTGTAACTCATGATTTGAAACATCAAAACATCTAATGGTTTTTAAGAATTATGGTGAATGAAGTTCTTCCATAATATCTATGCTATATGATTTAAGTATTGAATTTGAATTCAAATATGTTTTTCTTGCTATTGGATTCAAAGAAACCATATTTACTGATTCCACAAGATCTAGGGTTGGTAATAGTATGGCGCGCCTTTGTATAAAAGACATTTCATCAACATTGTGGGAAAGTGATGGGTACGTGTTGTCCACAATTGCCTTGATCAAATCGCCAGAGTGTTTTATTAACATGTTATTAGGAATTTCTATAGTAGCATATCAATCATTTTGTTCACCTAATGTTCCATCCCCAATACTCGACATAGATTCAGAAAAAGTTCTCAAATCAGTGGTATGTTGGTCACGACCAATATTTTGTAGTCTTATGTTTTCCGTTAGCTTTAGAAATTTGCAATGGCCTTGTTCACTAAAAATGATAACTTTGCAAGTGCACGGGTCGTGACAAGTACTAAAGTGGACAATGAGTTCGAGTTATCATCTCATGAGAAAAGATTTAAGTATTGAAAACGCAACTCACGCTCTAGTTGAAATAGTTGAGATTTTGAGTTGTCTAAAAGAATGACTAAATAAAGGTAAAACTAACAAAATCTATATATATATATATATATATAACAAGAGTTTGTCTGGCACAATTGAATTGATTTACCTGGCGTTCTAAGCTCAATTTTTAATCTTTCCCGCCTAAATGCATAATGATGTCACAGCTGACGTCATCTACTAATTGATGCAAATCAGACTCTAAATGTATTGAGATGCCTGATTTCATAGACTTTTACTTTATTTGAAACTCATCAAATTACCGATAATTGATATAACCTTTCATTTTATTCTTTTCTGTTTTCTTTTTTCTTAAGTAAATCGATGGTGGAAAAAATTAGTCCATTGATAGATTAGTAATTAATTAAATTTTTACATAAACTTTCATATAATATATTGTCCAAAACCCATCAATGCATATCAATAGCTACATTTTAATTAGTATAGCCAAATACTATATAAAACCCTTTTCAAAAGGGGGGAAAACTTATCTCTCATGGAAGTTCTATTATTCAAGACTAAGTATTTTTCTTGATTCATTTGTCGTCACATATCATTGGGTAGCAGTAATTAAATAACTCATGGAAATTACTTTACCGTCCTAATAAGAATTGAAATAGATTTAAAAACTCATCTTTGAATTAAAACCGTTTCTCATATTAATATTTGTCCTACCTGGAAATTACATAATGCACCATATATGATTTTTCTTAGACATTAATTAGGGGTGTGCAAAAAAAAACCGGAAGCTATTGAACCATCCTGAATCGGACCAAACGGGCCAGTCCTGATCCAGGTTTTTGGCCAAAATAATCGGTTTCCATAGACCGGCAGATCTCAGTCCGGTCTCAGGTTTTCTTTTGAAAAATCGGTCAAAGACTAGTTGACCATCTTTTTTTCCCTTTTTTTTACTAGGGTTCACAACAGGGCTATATTGCTCGTCTCAAGAAAAAGAATTAGTTACTCATAATAAAGATCAAATTCATAGAGAAAAATAGAATAAAGTTGGAATTCATGACCGGGTTTATCGAGAAAAGGAATGAGAATGAAGAGCATTGCACCAATCTTCTTCAATCTCAAACTTGAACTCAAAAATCCCAAACAATCTCTATGAACTACTTGAAGAAAATAATGTAATTTGATGCATATATGGATGTCTCCAATTGAGAACTAATCTAGACCTATTTACTAGATGCTTACAAGCCCTGAAAAATGCTTAGAAATCGTAAAAGAAACCTACCAAAATAACAATTTGACAGAAAAAAGGAAAATACAAAATTTTTACTGACTGGTCATTGTGGCCGCAATGGTGTAAGGGGAAGCGACCGCAATGAATAAATGAACGATCCCTCCAGTTCCTTCTTTGCGTCTGCAATCAAGTAACCTTTGCGCTTGCAATAATCTATCTTGCTCTCTGAACTGGACATTTGGTACAGGCAACTGTAGCCTTACATTGTGGCTGCAATGTGTAATTTTCCAGGGCCACAATATGTTGCAATGAACATTTCGTTGCACCAATAATTGATTTTTAGCTTTCTCAACCTTGATTTGCAATAGACATCACTCCTATATGGGGCTCGCAATGCATACTACAATGCGGCCTCAATGGACAAACTTCAAACCTGAATGTTTCATCTTCCTTTTGATCCTCTATCTTTTTCCTTATTACTTTTTGGTCCCCATACTCTAGAATGTTTGCAACATTAGTCTAAAATCATCCAAAATCATGCAAATTCGACTTGAACTCAGCCCAAGTCGATTCTTTGCACTCCTTCTTGAGCTATAACCTAAAAATTAATAGACTAACACATAAATATGCACTTTTAACCAAAAATTAAAACATTAAACACAACTTGGAGTATTCAATCAATACAAATTATACAATTATCAAGTCCCACAAATAAGAAGAGTTAATGGTAGCACGCACAATATCTTGTTTCTTTCCTCTAGGGATGACAAGCAAAATCTGCCTAAAATCTCTATCAAATACAGTTATTTTACCTCTAAAAGGTTTATTTGTATTCGAATCATTGCAAACTCTTAAAATGTCTTTCATTGTATTATTAAGAGCCTCAAAACAGTATCTATTTCATCATCGATACCTTATCCCATATTATAAGTTTAGCTCTTTTGATCAACTGCGCAAGTGGACTGCCTTGCTTGATATGAAGGTAGAATCTTCAGCTGGATTAAGGGGAATGGAAAACCTGGAATGAGCAGTTCTACTGCTTGGTAAAAGGAGAGATGCAATGTCACTTGAAGCTACATTTAACACTATCTCTCCCTTCGAATGCAAAATAGCATATAATTTTTTCCACACAAATGTTTTTCAAGTCCCACTGTGGCCGTAAAGGAAGACGTGTGCTCTTCCGATCTTCAACAACGTCTACTATGCTCTTATAAGCATCTATTTGCTCATCTATTAACATACTGACACACCTCATATGCTCTTCATCCAAGAGTTTTTTGTCATATCGAAGTTCATCATGCATAAGCTTATTGGCAAATGCCGAAAGATCAATATCAACAGGATATAGCATTGATCACCAGTCATGAAGACTTTTTCCTCTACTTCTCAATAGGCTTTCAATTTCGAAAAGAGTGTAATTTTTTATTTCTTCAACAGTGAGCTATAAATTAGTTTGTTGGACAATGAATTAGAAATTAGACATTTGAAAATATAACTGGCAACAAAAAAGGATTATTGTAACAGCAATATTTACATGAAAAGAAAAAATTACAAAAATGTTACGTGTTAATAATACCTTTATCACCCAATTCGATTCTATGACAGTTAACAATGTCATCTGATAGCAATCCCAACATTTTTCCCATACAACCTCAAGTTGGGTCAAAGATTGTGACACTAGTAAAGTTGCAAAAAGTATACATAATGATTGTGCAGAGCTCCAATGACTTGCCTCAACTATGTCGTCAATATATTCTTTATCATCTCTAAGTAGACGTAGTGCATAGCAAACACCTCTAAAAGAAGCATATTGCACACCATTTATACACCTAATTTCTTCATAGCTTGGCTAGCCACAGACTATATTCAATAGAGTCCTCAAATAATACAGTTCCCCATTCCCTGGAGGTACATAGAACAACCGACCAATTACAAAACACGCTCTCGTAGACACCATTGTCTATCTTTTTTATCCCAAACAAACTTAGTAGGAAATTCGGCATATATCAGTTTTTTTTCACAGAAGGATATTTTTTGTTTGCATCCATCCAAGCAGTGAACATATTGTGCCCTATAGTTGAATGACGTAATACATCTTCAATACATCTATCACGTGAAAAATTCACATCATGCTAATCTTGTAAGTGGAATGACAAAGGGACAATTGGAGAAATAGGCTAGTTTTGGATTTTGTTGTGGAAAAATGGCAAAAAAACTTAAGCTTTTGGAGAAATGGCAATTTTGTTGGGTAAAATTACGCCTACACCCTTTTGTAAAAATGGCAAAAATAATTGGATGGTTGTGATTTTGTGTAGTACACCTATATCAATGGTCCAAATTGAATGAGGTGGGATTAGTAAAATAAAAGATACAATGGGTAATTTGTTTTACACAATAGACACACATATTGGAGGGAAAGAAAAGAAGCTAGCAACCATCTTCCACCATTGTACAACTTTAAGTACAGAGAGAAAACCTTCTTGAATGTTCCCAAAAATGCAAAAGTCGTGTGATGAACTCCTCTATTTTACCATTTTCATAGAGGTTTTAAGATAAAATTTAGGTGCTTTGATATCATCCTCCTCCATTTTTTGACACCCCAATGTGAGAGGTAGAGCATCAAAAACAGGGGTTCTTGAAGTTTCCCGAAGAGAGAAGATAACATGTGATCTCCTTCATTCACCATCTTTATAAAGCTTATAAGATACATTTGAGTGTTTTGAAGATTGAAATTTCCACATTGCATCACAAAGTGAGTAATGAAGTTAACAATGAGATTATATATTGCTCCAATATCTTGTTAGGATGGCTCATAAATCACTACTCAAAGTCAGCTATAAATATTCTTGCAGAGAGAACATGGATTAGCTAGCCAATGACTTGGATTTCACACTTAAAACTGCATTTCTACATTTCGGTTGTAGATTTCCTCTAAATGTATAAATTTTTTATTAAGAAAATGTAACCAAATGGATACACAAGAACCTCTTAATCTTTCTATCCTAAGAAGGGTAATGATGTTAGATATGGCATTATACATGACTCCAAAATATTGTTAATGTGGTTCATATATCAATAATCAAACTTAGCTTCTTACATAGAGAATAGGTGAAAGACTGGATTAACTAGCGAATTATTGGGATTTCACACTTGAACCTGCATTTCTACATTTCAGTTGTAGATTTCCTCTAAATGTATAATTTTTTCTTAAGAAAATTTAACCAAATGTATAAAAGAACCTCTTAATCTTTCCATCCTAAGGTGAGTAATGATGTTTGAGATGGGGTTATATGTTACTCCAAAATATTCTTAGGGCAGTTCATACATCAGTAATCAAACTCAGCTTTTTGCATAGAGAACATGTAAAAGAGTGGATTAGCTAGCCAATGTTTGGGACTCCACACTTAGAACTACATTTCTACATTTCAGTTATAGATTTCCTCTGCATGTATGATTTTTTCTTAAGAAAATGTAACCAAATGGATACAAGAACCTCTTAATCTTTTGGTGACTAAGGTGAGTAAAGATGTTAGATATGGGATTATATGTTACTTCAGATTATTATTATTAAGATGGTTCATACATCAGTAATCAAACTCAGCTTCTTGCATAGAGAACATGCGAAAGACTGGATTAGCTTGCCAATTACAAGGACTTCACACCTAAACCCTACATTTGTACATTTCAGTTGTAGATTTCCTCTAAATGTATAATTTTTTCTTAAGAAAATTTAATCAAATGGATACAAGAACCTCTTAATCCTTCCATCCTAAAGTGAGTAATGATGTTAGATATGAGATTATATGTTAATCCAAAATATTGCTAGGGTGGTTCATACGTCAGTAATCAAACTCAGTCATAAATATTCCATAAAGAATATAAGAGAGGATGGGGAGCCAGCCAAATAATAAGATCTCACAATTTAGCTCACATTTTCACATTTCCCTTGGATATTTCCTAGAACCGTATAATTTTTTCAACGGAAAAATTAAGCAAATGCATACAAGATCCCCCATACTTAATTACACATTCGAGTGAGTATAAGGAATAAACCCAGAGATTTTATTGCATAATAGTGAGGAAGTATGTGGAAGACATCTTTTTTTGAATGAGGTTTAGACCATATCTACTTATAGGCACATTCTAATATCATTAGTTTACCACAACTACGAATTTCTACAAATACAATTTGAGTATTTGTAGATTTTCTCTAAATATAGAATTCTGGCAGCAACCAACTGTTGTATGCCTGTAAGCACATTAGATAATCATGTCGTATGAATGCAAAATAATAATTTGATATGTTTTGGTAGTTACATTGAACCAATGTAAAGTGCATTTACCAAATTCGGTTGACTAATACGGTCTTGTATTTATGATTGTAGTGAACATGGATACCTTTTGTTTTATTGTGTCTCATGGGGGTGAATTTATAAATATAGAAAACCAATGTGTATGGAATGGCACGGTGATGACCTCTATTGAAGTCCCGCTTTCCATTACCTACGACATGCTATTAGATCATTTGATGGATCGCTCACAAGTTGATTTGGGTAGTCACACTTTAAAGTTGAAGTTTAAAGTCCCAAATATGAACCTTCTACCTGTTTAAAGGACACTGCATTGTGTGTGGTATTGGTTCCACGTAATCCAACATTACATCCGCATGAGAGTATCCCTATAGAAAATGAGGGAAATACAACTGCAGCACCTAATATAAGTCTAGAATCTAAGTTTGAGCAAGATGGGTAGGAAGCTAATGTGAATAAGTTTACATTTGAGACTTATGCTTTCGATGGTGGACACCCTGTTGATAGTGCTCCTAAGAACATTGGAGTCAGTGATAGTGGACATTGCAATATCGAAGTTGAAGGTGTGACAACCGACACAACTGACACAAATTTACCACGAAGTGGTGACAGATTGATGCCGACAATACGGAAAGTGGAAGGAGCTTCGAACAGAATACCTGCCTTGGAGACTTGAATGGTGATCCACTAGACATATATGAGAAGGAGATATTCTTCAGCAAAGAATCACTCAAGACAAGATTACAAAAACTTGCAATTGCAAGAAAATTTCAATTCAAGGTGTGCAAGTCCAACAAAAGTTTTGTTAAAGCTATGTGCCTTGCTTCTCATTGCCCGTAGCTAGTTCGAGCCTCAAAGATTAAATCATCTGACATATTCACCATTAGAAAGTATAACTCAGTCCATACATGCTCCATGAATAACGTAAGAAACAATCATCAGCAAGCAGCTAGTTCCATCATTGCGCAACATATTAAGCGTCGATTGCAATGTGTTAGCCAGTCATACACCCCAAGAACAATAATTGGTGATATTCAGCAGGAGTTCGGGGTGGACATTAGCTATGATAAGGCATGGAGAGCGAAGAATAAAGCTGCGACGCTAGTTCTTGGGTCAGAGGAAGAAAATTACCAAAAGTTAGAGTCATATTGTTATGCCTTCAGGATAGCAAACCTAGGAACCGCCACTCTCATTGAGAGGGTGAGTGACGGAAAGTTTTGTATTTTTTCCTATCTTTTGGTGTATGCGTCTGTGGGTTCAATGTCTATATGCGGCCAGTTATATGCATAGATGGGGCATACTTGAAAGGAAAATACAAAGGCACAATGCTCATTGCAATTGGACAAGATGTGAACCTACAAATATATCCTATAGCTTGGGGAATAGTGGACTCTGAAAAGGATGCCTCTGGGAATTGGTTTTTGTCAAGGTCAAAAGAACAAGTGTCTGACGTGCAAACTTATTTTCATCTTAGTCTAGTGAAGGCAGTTGAGGAGGTTTATCCCCTATCGAACTATGGATGTTGTATGTGGCACTTGTAAAATAATATAAAGAATAAGCATAATAGTGAGAAATCCTTCTTTTTCTCTGAACAGCTCAAAGCCATCGTTTAGAAGATTTTCACTACTACATAGAACAAATCAAGAGTGTGAAAGCCGAGCTTGCAACTTATTTAGAGGGTGTTGTATTTGTGACTTGGTCCCGAGCTTACTTTTCTAGAAACCGTTATAATGTGATGACATCGAATAATGCAGAGTCTATCAATGCCTTATTGAGAGATTAGAGATGTCATCCCATTGTTCCTCTTGTAGAGCATACTCGAGGTGTTTTACAAAAGTGGTTTCATGATAGGGTTAAAGATGCCTCGAAGTGTAATATTGACCCCTAAAATGGAATTCTAGCTGAGAACTATGTTCGGGGCAAGCACATCCTTGAGGGTTCGAGTGATCTCAGATAATAAATATCAGATTGGGATTGGTGAGGACGCAAACTTGGTGGATTTTGGAGACAGTAGTTGTACTTGCCGTGAATTTGAATTGAAGCATACCTTGTCTACATGTTGTGGGTGCTACCACTTTTCAGGGAAGGTCTTGCTATGAGTTGTGTTCTTACTGCATGACAACATATTGAAGAGGAGTTTATTCAAAATCTGTGCCCCTACCTCCGAATAAGGGTGATTGGAATGTTCCACAAGAAATTTGAGACTTAGTTACATAACCTTCAACTGTACGGAGACAACTAGGTTGTCCCTGAACTCAACACAGCCGCTCTTTCATTGAGACTACGAGAAGGCCCTGCAAGTGTAGAAGATGTGGTGAGCTCAGGCACACCAGAAGAAGGTGCAACAACCCCATTCCCAGCACCTAAATTACATATCTCAATTTCATAAAGTGCCTTTTGGTCTACTCTATTGATTCTGATCTTAGGATAGTTGTCCAGTATCTTTTATCATATATAAGTTATGCTTTAAAACTAGATTTACAGTCATTTAGAATGGGAAATATCTGAAAAGTAGGATTTTATGTATTTTGTATGTAGCCATGTTTTACCTATGAACAGATATTGGCTTTTAAATTTTTTAAATTCTAGACAAAATATGTATCTCTGGCAAATCTACATTTTGGCCTGAGAAAATGTAGAATAATACATTTCCGTACATATTCATGTTCTAACGGTCCGATCTTGAAGATGTTAAGTTCTGGAAAACATATACATCTCCGGCTAATCTACATTTGGACCTGGGAAAAAAGTAGAATAATATATTTTCATATGTTTCAAGGTTTACTGGTTGACAATAGTTGTTATGTTCTGGAAAAAATATACATTTGTGGCTAATCTACATTTTGTGCTGCGCAAAATGTATAATAATTCATTAGTCATTTACGATAGTAGTCACTTTATCTCACTCAACTACACCCAAGGTAAACGATTGCATGACGTGGGATCTGCCATGATAACATTTTCTACACCGTAGTTGCATTGAACCATAGAACTCTTTCCGAATACAACCGCATGCCTTATTAAATGATATAAGACATACACGAACACAAACTGACACCCATTCAACACGAAGCATAGGAAGGAATGCACATACACGATAACAAACCATGACACGTGTAATATCATGTCCCGAAAAACATTAGAAATAGATAGAAAAACCTAAGACATATAGTAACATAAAATTCCTTGCTTATACATCATCGACACTAGACCCTTCACTAGATTCACCGCCATCATCATCAATGACAACAACCTCAGAGACATGTGAGTTCATGGAACGTCATGAAAGATTTGAGCTAAATCGCCTATGCACACACAATTCTCAGCTCATCTGCAATGCATATTCTATTTGCCAGCAAGACGATTAGCTCAAAATTGCTATTGACTACTAGTTGAAGAAATAATAAAAAGGGAGAGTAAAAAAATCAGGGGAAAAAATGACAATTAGCCAAAAAAGAAAAAAAAAAGTCTTTAGGTCTTCATATTCAAACATCAGGTCAATTTTTAGAATTTCAAAAATCAAATTGTCCCTTAAAAATAATGTAAAAAAATGGACAACACAAATATCTGAATTCACAATTTTGTTGTATTTACATAATCAATTAAATGGTCTTCGATACATGCAACATAAATTATAAGGTGTAAAATATAGTGATCTAAATACATAAAAAATACACTTATAGATCATACCTAAAGCATAAGGTCAATGCTTTAGATTTAGAACACTTTGATGATCTAAAAAGAGAAGAAGATGATGACATTCAATGTAGAATTTGGGGAAATTGTTGACTTTTTCTGTGAGTGGGTAATGAAGGATAAAAAGGGAATGTAGAGAACGAGGATCATGGCCAAAAGTAATTACTCTAGGTTACTAAATCCCATTACCAATTCCAATCCAGAAAGATAATACAAACCAATCTAGCTAGAAAATCAAATGAATATCATCTACATACCTGGATTGAAAAACATTTATAGGCACCAATGAATACTTTAATAAGAAAAATATTAAAATTAATTATTACATATATAATTGATCAAGAACTAGAAATAAACATTTATGGCAAAAAGTTACCTAGTGTTCACATTATGTACACAAGTATAATGTACATGGTATATAAGAATAACATGTATGTCTCATTGACACAAGCCTTCTACAAGTGATTCGTGAAAAACTATGAGAGGGAAAAGAATGGATATAATTTCCACATAAATTTATGTTTCAGTCCTTTCCATATATGGTTAAGATAGCAATTTCTAGAAATCAATTGTGAGTAAATTGAATACAACCCTTTTTCTTTTATGAAGATCTAATTTTAAGTTGACAACTCTTTTACTGTGAATAAAATATAATGTTTGATTGCTCAACTCTTTAGAACTACATTTACAGTCATTTAGATCAGGAAATATCTGGAAAGTTGAACTTTATGTATTTTGAATGTATCCATGTGTTTCTTGTTAACAGATAGTGGCTTTTAAGTTAAAACATATGCATCTCATGTTAATCTACATTTTGGCCTTCGAAATTGTAGGCTTATACATTTCCATATGTGCTCATGTTCTAACTACATTTATACATGAGGATGTTAAGTTCTCGAAAAATTATACTTCTCTGGCTAATCTACATTTGGTTCTGGGAAAAATGTAGAATAATATATTCTTATATGTAGTCATGTTTTACTGGTCAATATTAGGATGGTATGTTATGGAAAAAATATACATTTCTGCTTAATTTACATTTTATGCTACAAAAAATGTATAATTATACATTACTCATTTGGGATAGCATTCACTATATCTCACCCAACTATTCCTAAGGTATACACTTGTATGACGTGGGATCCACCATGATGACATATTCTACACCACAGCTGCATTGAAAGACTAGAACTCTTTATTGTTACAACTGCATGCTTTATTAAATGTGATAAGACATACTTGAACACCAAATAACACCTACTCAACAACATGCATTGAAGGGACATACAAGAACAAACTGACACCCATTCAACCACAAGCATTGGAAGGAACACACATACACGATAACAAACCATGAAATGGATATATCACGATAACAAAAGCCTGCGTTTTACTATTTAGCAAGTCTGCCTCAGTTAGGAGCATGTTAGAAGTTTGATGTTCACAAGCTAGAGCAGTATGCTACTTTGGAGAAGGCTTGAAGGTAAATCCTTCTCCTTCTTCTTCCTCTTCTTATGAATCTTTTAATTCTTCTTTTTCTTCTCTTCTTCTAAATCCAATATGTTCCCTGCTTTTCGCTCAATCCCATCGAAAACCTAAGAATTTTATCTCCTAGTTTTGGATATAAATAGAGTGATAATACCGTAGGGCTATATCTACTCACCCCATCTCTAATTCTGCAACTCTAAGCTCAATTCCAACTCCAACAGTAATTGCAAAGTCAGCAAATTTTACTGTTATCCATATGAAGCATAAGCAAATTTTGTTGTTACCCATATGCAGTATAGGCCACAGGTTCAATTTGTAAGCTTTCTTAGCCCGATACCTACAAGCCGAAACTTCCCCCAAACCCACCAAGCTTTACTGGGGAGTGAGGCAACGGCATTGGGCAAAATGGGTGGTGGAGATTAGACTACCAAAGAATAAAACTAGGCTTTGGCTGGGGAGATAAAGCTGCTATAAGCTCTAAAATAGTTTACAAGACCCAATTTTCCCCCACCTCAGGCATTAGTTATGCTAGGAATTTAGTGATTTCAAGCCTCTGCATTCCTATGTTATTGCTAAGCTTCAAGCCAATTGTCAAAGCTTGGCTAATTTGCAAAAACAGGGGAACGGAACATCCTATTCTAATTCTTATTCCAACGTTAAAATCTCAGGATAAACAAGTGTTCCACAGTTGGAATTTAGTCACCTAAAACAGAAAAAGAAATGAAAAAAATTCAGACACACAAGAAGCCAGAATATAGTTAAGGTTCTTCAAGTTTTCAACACCAACAAACCAAAAAAGAGAAGAAATAACAATAATGAAAACAGAAATTTACCGACATTTCCAAACCAAAAGCCAAAGGAAGTTGAAAGAATTTCTTACCGTTGTTTGCTGGACGTCCGACTTACTACCTCACTGGAAAGTATTGACTACTATTGTTGCTTGCTAGACGTCCTTTGGAAATCAATTTCCTGCTGATGTCTTGCAAAAAATCGATAGCTTGCTGGACAGATTTGGGGCCTAGGGTTCTAAGTCGTCAAATGGGAACAAAAACAGCTAGCCGAGTTTGATTTGGTTAGATAGTTCATCTACAGAAGTTGGGGATTAGGATTTTGAGTTGTACCACCGTGAATCGCCTCTTCAATTTTTTGTTGTCTGGTTTTCTTTTTTCTTTGCTTTTTTGTTCACTATGCTCTCACTTCTTGCATGATTTTGTTTTTAATTTTTTTTTTCAATGTGTAGGTTGTAAATTTCAAGTTACGGTGAGAGCATTATTGTCTACATATTACCATTTTTGCCATGGGTGCAAATGTTAACTAATTTGGACATTTTTCCAAAAGGCTCAATAAATTTGGACAATTCTTCCAATTTCCTCAACGAGAAATTCTCCACTACGGGATCTCTATAATGACTGTTATATCCAAACAACCTCTAGGCAGCTTCACAAGTCGACACATATCTACAATCAGAATACATTTCAATTTCATCTACTGGATTTTCCTCTTTACCTTTAGCAGGAGTTTGACAAAAGGCAGTAGTAACCCTGATCACGCCCCTTATTAATGTACTTGAACAGATAAATTGCCTTTGACAGATTGCACCATTCAACATTGATATGAGCTTTATACTTTAACAAAAGATATGGATTATGAGGAACCACACATCTATTGTCAAATAGAACACCGCTTTTCTCAACAATCCATCCATTATCTCTCTTTCGATAGATTGGATAGCCATTGTCATCAATAGAGGTGGAATTATAAACTGTTTTGGAAAATTTTTTGTACATCGACTATTAGCCATGCACAGAGAGTCTTTCCTTGAATTCTCATATGCACTATGCATAATGAGATCTCTAACGGTAGCATAATAAGCTCATTTATCTGGGATTTTAGCAGATATGATATTATCGATATCCTTTGCCTTTTCAAGAAATAACAGAATGTGCGCATGCAGTAGACCACGTTTCTAGAATTGGATAGTGTACATAGATTCAAGAGTGAAAAAAGTACAAAAATTTCAAAAAGCTATAATTACGGCTCAGTGCAAAAAAATAACAAAAAACTTTTCCAAAAACTTAGTAAATGTAAAAGATGTTTGAAGAAAGTAATACCCGCTTTCACTTTTCCAAAAACTTTATTATGTCTTATGAGATGATCCAACTTCATCTTGAATATCCTACATAAGATGTCAAGACGGTCCTCTGCTCTTAGCCCTCTTTTTTTTTTTTAAGAAATATACCACTTCTAGCCACTTTGGATTGCAAGTAAATGTAATGAATAGGTCCAGGTATCCAGCCCATCTACAAATAGTTAGCGGGTCTAGATAATTTTGGATCATATTGTCACGACCCAAATTTTCTAAATTTTTTTCGACTATATGCTCGGTCAAAGTCAAAGATTGTTGGGTCAAATGGCTAAGCAAATAGATTAATTATTTAAGGGCTCGTATACAAAGTATTTTGGGGGCAAGGACCAAATTGCGTTACTTAAATAAGTTGAAGGGGCAATTAGTGCAAATAAGGTATAACTGGAAAGACTTTCTTGCAATTGGAAAATTCACACGCATAGCACACACAAACACACAGTCGCTCGACATAAAGGTGGGAAACGGAGGAAATTGAAGAAAATGAAAGGGAAAAGGAAGGAAAGAAGTAAGGGAATTAGGGGTTTCATTATATTTGACGTGATTAAACGCAGTGCTTCTGTTCTTCCCTCTACAAATTCATCAAGGTAAGTCAATAGGCGATTTCTAGGGTTTGTATGTTTTGGTATTGGTGTTGATTTCGTGGGTTATTTTATGAAATGAGGCTTAATTATTACTCTCTACGTATTTTGAATGGTGGGTTTTAATCTTGCAATTCACATTATGTATTACTATGGGATTTTTCATAACCCTAGATATGGAATTTGGGGATTTTGTGAATTATGATTATTAAAGATAATTTATGGCATAAATCTGGTGGAAAATCGGTAAGTAATGAGTTGGAGATATGATATTATGGATTTCTTTTTATTGTACAAGAAAGTGTGTTTGGAAGTCATTGTGTTGTTAAGTTTGGGAAGTGGTTTAGGAAATAGGAGTAATTCTTACAATGGAAATAATAGAATATTGGAAATATGTGGAAGGTTGTAATCTGTGAATTTTAGTGTTGTTGCACCTTTGAAGGATTTATGGCGGCATATTAAGTAATTATACCTTCTCATAATTTCAGGTGGTGACGAGGAGGTTGGGAAAACCTATCAGCTACATTAGGGTGTAGCTATAAATTCTGTGAGTGGAAAAATTATTTTTCCAAATTATCTAGCCAAGTTTTCATTTTATTTTAGTTATAAGTTCATTATAAAATTTAAATTTAGCATGTTCATTTCTATACCATTATCTGAATTTTCCATGAAATATCCAACCATATTACTATGTTTAGAGGAGAATTTTTAAAAGAGCATGCTTATGTTATCTGAAATTTCTTTGAAAGCACAGTATGTTATGTCGAGATATTTTAAATAAATATGATACAACATCTTATGAAATTAAGGCAAAAGCATGATACATTATGTTATAAAAATTTTATGAAATGCATGTTATAAAGGCTACTTTAAAACCACCACAAGTACCTATGTGATTACCCACTCTGCACTGTTGTGATATGTTCCACAGTGTTAGACTACGTTTATATATAGGTCTTTGGGACCCATTGTCATGCACACATAGGCTTTGGGCGGTGTATGGTGGTGTTAGCCTTTGGAGCTTGCTCTGCCCGCGTACGACTACGTTATGTTATGTTTTATGTTGAAAAGTATGCCTCGTACATCGAGATCACTCTGTACACATGGCTACTACTCAGTGGTAGTTCTGGTGGGAATTTTTAATATGTTATTATGTGTTTCAAAGCTTAATTTACAGCTTTTATACGAATTTCCTGTGCTAGATCTCTTATTCAAATTCATTTGTAAAATCCTTTGCATCAGATTATATATTATGTATCAAATAATTAAATGGACTTTCAAAAATAAGTAACATGGGAAAAACTACCTATATGTATTTGCAAACTCATCCACTCATTGAGTTACAAGCTCATGTATTTTTTAACGTTTTCTTACCAGGAGGTGGCCGAGCTTGAGTAGAGTTGGATTGCCTGCGAACTTCGGATTTTACCACCACATTCTGGATAGTACGACGTAGCACATTCTATTATTTCATGAAATGTTGACATATTTCACATTCTTTTAATTCTCATGCTAGCTAGAAACTTGAGTATTGCAATTGGTTTATTTCATATTGATGTCGGGTGAATTTCAAAACTATTTACATTCTTTTAGAGTTTTAATTGATGAATGGTGTTAGGGATCAATGTGTATGGATTTAGTTGTGGTTTTTTTTAATTTGTCACGGGTTGGATAAGTCCGTTTTACTGGGGAAACTCTGTCAAAATTTCTATAAAGTCGTTTTAGTCAAAAGGTTTTATACATTTTCAAGACAAGTCTAGTTTGCCTTGCCGGTGGGTCGCGGCCAAACTGGTATCCATCGTCGGCGCACGCCACGTGTCAAGCCTAATAGGATGGCTTGGGACGGGGCGTGCCAAGTGGTATAAGAGAAAATGGTCCTAGAGTTATAGGATTGCATTGCATGATTTTCTCAACCTGTTAAACGTTGCATAACACATTTTCTCATAAATTCATATCATTTTGTAGAATCATCAGGAGCTCGACCCGCTCCTAATGAGGACGTTAGACAGGAGAATGTAGTTGAAGAATCAGTTCATCAGTCTGCTGATGGAATGGGACAAGGCAATGCTCCTCCTAATGTCAATTTGACAACACAGCTTGCATCTGCCCTTGCTGCTTTATTGCCAAGCCACGAGCAGGACACCAGTATTGAGAGGGCTAGGGAGTTAGGGGATGAGTATTTTGCGGGTACAACTGATCCGGCTGATGCTGAGGCTTGGTTGAAGAGTCTTGAAAATATTTTTGAGGTTATGGAGTGTCCAGAAGACAAAAAAGTCCGTCTTGCCGCCTTCTTACTTAAGGAATCAGCTACAGATTGGTGGGACTCCTTCCGTGATAGACAGCCAGATCCCAATGCAATTACTTAGGAGGCTTTCAAGACAGGTTTTGACATAGCTTTCTATCCTCGCTCATTCAGGAGTGATAAACAGTCTGAATTCTTGAGGTTAGTTCAAGGATCTATGACGGTAGCCTAGTACCATAGGATCTTCATGGAATTATTGAAATATGCTAAGAATTTGGTACCAAATGAGAATGATAAGTGTCGTAGATTTGAGGAGGGACTACGACGAGAAATTGCAGTAGCAGTCACCTCTTTTGGCCATGAAAATTTGGGTACACTTGTTGAAGCTGCCATGAGGGTTGAAAAATACATGACTGGCGGGAACACCAAAGACGAGGCAATGAGGCATCAGGGTAACTCTAGTCAGGCAGGTAGCTCCCATGGACAGCCTAAGAAAAACAGGCAAGGTTTTGGCCAGATGCCAATCAGACAAGCAGTTTCAAGCCCAGGTCCCGAAGTTCTGGTTCTACTTACAGTTTAGGGCACAGCCATGGTCAGCATTTTGTGCAGCAGCCGATGAGCCATCGGCCACAGCAGAAGACCCGATCATATCAGAGCTCAGGATCCCGTACTGAGATGTACCCTCAGTGTCAGACCTGTGGAAAGCTTCATCCAAGGGAATGCCTTAAGGGCACTGGAGCGTGTTTTCTATGTGGACAGTCGGGACACATGAGGAAAAAAATGTCCTACTCTGCTGCAGGAGAGCAGTGCCTCTGATGCTATTCCCCATCAGCCAACTGTTGCTAGTGGGAGTGCCAGACAAGGTTAGAGAGGTGCACCATCAGGGAATTTTAGGGCAATTGGTGCTGAACAATCTCAGATGGCTGGAAGCAGTGGTTATAGACCGAAAGGCTGAACAGGACATCCTCAGGCTCAGGGTAAAGTGTATGCCATGACTCAACAGGAGGCTCAGGAGTCACCGGACGTGATTATGGGTACGTTATCTGTCTTTGATAAATGTGCCCGTACTTTGATTGATTCTGGCGCTAGTCATTCTTTTATTTCACATACATTTGTCGTTCATGCTGATCATATGTTAGAGCCTTTAGACAATAAATTAGTAGTGGCTACCCCAGTAGGTGTACCACTTGTAGCTAACAGTATTTACAGAGACTATTTGGTTAACATTGGAAATCATGGGTTGGAAGCAAATTTGATGCCATTAGGTATACATGATTTCGATATCATCTTGGCATGGATTTCTTAACTGTGAATCATGCTACGGTTGATTGTTTTCACAAGGAAGTTGTGTTTAGAAGGCCCAGTGAGCCTGAAATTTATTTTGTTGGAGAGCATAGAATCCTACCATCCTGTGTGATATCTGCACTTGATGCTAGGAGATTGCTCCGAAAGGGGTGTCAGGCATATCTAGCTCACGTGATTGATACCGAGATTTCTAAACCAAAATTTGAGGATGTCCCAGTTGTGCAGGATTTTCCTGAGGTTTTTCCAGATGATCTTCCTGGACTACCACCTGACAGAGAGGTGGAGTTTACTATTGATTTGATCCCGAGGACAGCACTTATCTCACAGGCGCCATATAGAATGGCTCCAATGGAATTGAAGGAGTTGAAAGTTTAGTTGCAGGACTTGGTGGATAAGGGTTTCATTAGACCCAGTACATCTCCTTGGGGAGCACCAATCTTGTTTGTGAAGAAGAAAGACAGTACGATGAGACTGTGCATCGACTATAGGTAGTTGAATAAGGTGACAATTCGCAATAAATATCTTTTGCCTAGAATCGATGATTTGTTTGATCAGCTTCGAGGTGCTTCAGTCTTTTCGAAGATTGATTTGCGTTCTGGCTATCATCAGCTTAAAATCAGAGAGGTCGATGTGCCAAGGACTGCTTAAAGGTCTCGATATGGCCATTACGAATTCTTGGTGATGCCTTTTGGGCTGACTAATGCACTAGCTGTGTTTATAGATTTAATGAATAGGGTGCTTCAGCTATATCTCGATAAATTCATAATTATTTTCATCGATGACATACAAATTTATTCTCGTAATTGTGATGAGCATGCAGATCATTTGAAGATTATTTTACAGCTTTTGCAAGATAAACAGTTGTATGCCAAGTTCAGCAAGTGTGAGTTTTGGCTAGATAAGGTTGTATTCCTGGGTCATGTTATCTCATTAGAAGGGATTTATGTGGATCCTCAAAAGACTGAGGCGGTACAGAATTGGGAACGACCTACTAATGTAACTGAAGTGCGGAGTTTTCTTGGACTGGCGGGTTATTACCGTCGGTTTATAAAAGGGTTCTCAAAAATTGCCTTCCAATGACCAGTCTGACTCAGAAAGATTCTAAGTTTGTGTAGACCAAACAATGTGAAAACTCTTTTCAGGAATGGAAACATAGGTTGGCCACCGCTCCTATTCTTACACTTCCATCTCCAGGTGAAGAGTTTGTGATATATAGTGATGCCTCACGTCAAGGTTTGGGTTGTGTCTTGATGCAACATGGGAAAGTTATAGCTTATGCTTCGAGGCAATTGAAGAAGCATGAGTTAAACCACCCGACACACGATCTAGAATTGGCTGCATGGTGTTGGCATTAAAAGTTTGGAGGAATTACTTGTATGGTGAAAAGTACCAGATATACATTGATCATAAGAGTTTGAAATATATCTTTGATTAGAAGGAGGTGAATATGAGGCAAAGGAGGTGGTTAGAGCTCATAAAGGATTATGATTGTAAGATTGACTATCATCCAGGAAAGGTAAATGTGAGTTCAGGAAGTTGAATGCTCAGTTGTCATCTACTACCTCAGGGGCAGTACTAGCTAGTTTCAATGTAAGGCCTACTTTGATGGCCAAGATTAAAGAGGCTCAATCTCAAGATCTGACATTGAAGAAGTCGAAGGAGGAGGTCGGTCTTGGACTACGAGAGGATTACACAGTTAAAGAGGATAGTACCTTCATCAATGGAGATAGATTGTGTGTTCCTAATATTTTAGAGCTGAAGGGAGAGATTCTAGAGGAGGCACATAGTTCTGCTTATGCAATGCACCCAGGTAGTAACAAGATGTATCACACTTTGAAAGAACATTATTGGTGGCCGGGTATGAAAAAGGACATAGCAGAGTTTGTCTCTAAATGTCTTGTTTGTCAACAAGTGAAGCCTGATCGCCAAAAGACAGCCGGATTGTTACAGCCTCTGCCTATTCCTAAGTGGAAGTGGGAGCACATCACTATGAATTTCCTGTTTGGTCTTCCTTGTACTCAGAGAGGTTACGATGGTGTCTAGGTAATAGTGGACAGATTGACAAAAAGTGCTAGATTCATACCGATCAAAGCCACTTACATTCTAAATAAGCTGGTAAAGTTGTACGTTGATGAGGTAGTCAGCTTGTATGGGGCTCCAGTATCTATTGTGTTAGATAGAGATCCTCGATTTACTTCTAAATTCTGGCCTAGCTTGCAGGGAGCTATCGGTACTAAATTACATTTCAGCACAGCCTTTCACCCACAGACAGATGGTCAATCAGAGAGAACCATACAGGCACTAGAAGATATGCTTCGGGCATGTGCTTTGGAGTTTAAGGGTAGTTGGGATACTCATCTGTCAAAGATGAAATTTGCTTATAATAACAGCTATCATTCTAGTATTGAAATGGCTCCGTATGAGGCTTTATATGGCCGGAAGTGCAGAACTACAGTATGTTGGAATGAAGTTGGAGAGAAGAAATTGATGGGACTAGAATTGGTTGAGACCACTACAGAGAAGGTGTATCTTATTAGGAAAAGGCTTAAGGTAGCCCAAGACGGACAGAAGAGCTATGTTGATAAACGTAGGAGGGATCTGGAATTTGAAGTTGGGGATAGAGTTTTTCTGAAATTGTCACCATGAAGGGGTGTTTTGAGATTTGGGAAGCGTGGTAAATTGAGTCCACGATACATAGGGCCTTATGAGATCACCTAGCGTGTCGGACCAGTTGCGTATCGGTTATCATTACCAGCTGACTTATCCAGGATCCATGATGTGTTTCATGTTTCCATGCTTCGGAAATATATTCTAGATCCATCTCATGTGCTAGAGTCACAGCCGATCGAATTAGAGGATAATTTAACTTATGAGGAAGAACCTAAAGAAATACTTGGCAAAAGGTATCAAATGAAAAAGGATAACATTGTCGGCACATTTGTCCAAGTGAAATGGAAAGGTCGTCCGATAGAAGAGGCCACATGGGAAGAAGAGAAGAAGATGTAGGCTAAGTACCTTGACCTCTTCAGTTACTGAATTTCGAGGATGAAATTCTTTTTAGAAGGTAATGTTGTCACGACCCGAATTTTCTAAATTTATTTTCTACTATATGCTCGGTCAAAGTCAAAGATTGTTGGGTCAAATGGCTAAGCAAATAGATTAATTATTTAAGGGCTCGTATACAAACTATTTTGGGGGCAAGGACTAAATTGCGTTACTTAAATAAGTTGAAGGGGCAATTAGTGCAAATAAGGCATAACTTGAAAGACTTTCTTGCAATTGGAAAATTCACACGCATAACACACACAAACACACAGTCGCTCAGCAGAAAGGCAGGAAACGGAGGAAATTGAAGAAAATAAAAGGGAAAAGGAAGGAAAGAAAAAGAAGTAAGGGAATTAGGGGTTTCACAATATTTGACGTGATTAAACGCAGTGCTTCTGTTTTTCCCTCTACAAATTCATCAAGGTAAGTCAATAGGCGATTTTTAGGGTTTGTATGTTTTGGTATTGGTGTTGATTTCGTGGGTTATTTTATGAATTGAGGCTTAATTATTACTCTCTACGTATTTTGAATGGTGGGTTTTAATCTTGCAATTCGCATTATGTATTACTATGGGATTTTTCATAACCCTAGATATGGAATTTGGGGATTTTGTGAATTATGATTATTAAAGATAATTTATGGCATAAAGATAGTGGAAAATCAGTAAGTAATGAGTTGGAGATATGATATTATGGATTTCTTTTTATTGTACAAGAAAGTGTGTTTAGAAGTCATTGTGTTGTTAAGTTTGGGAAGTGGTTTAGGAAATAGGAGTAATTCTTACAATGGAAATAATAGAATATTGGAAATACGTGGAAGGTTGTAATCTGTGAATTTTAGTGTTATTGCACCTTTGAAGGATTTATGGCGGCATATTAAGTAATTATACCTTCTCGTAATTTCAGGTGGTGACAAGGAGGTTGGGAAAGCCTATCAGCGACATTAGGGTGTAGCTATAAATTCTGTGAGTGGAAAAATTATTTTTCCAAATTATCTAGCCAAGTTTCTCATTTTATTTTAGTTATAGGTTCATTATAAAATTTAAATTTAGCATGTTCATTTCTATATCATTTTCTGAATTTTCCATGAAATATCCAACCATATTACTATGTTTAAAGGAGAATTTTTAAAAGAGCATGCTTATGTTATCTAAAATTTCTTCAGAAGCACGGTATGTTATGTCGAGATATTTTAAATAAATATGATATAGCATATTATGAAATTAAGGTAAAAGCATGATACATTATGTTATGAAATTTTTATGAAATGCATGTTAAAAAGGCTATTTTAAAACCACCACAAGTACCTGTGATTACCCACTCCACACTGTTGTGATATGTTCCGCAGTATTACACTACATTTATGTATAGGTCTTTGGGACCCATCGTCATGCACACATAGGCTTTGGGACCCATCGTCATGCACACATAGGCTTTGGGACCCATCGTCATGCACACATAGGCTTTGGGCAGTGTATGATGGTGTTAGCCTTTGGGGTTTGCTCTGCGCGCGTACAACTATGTTATGTTATGTTTTATGTTGAGAAGTATGCCTCGTATATCGAGATCACTCTGTACACATGGCTACTACTCAGTGGTAGTTTTGGTGGGAATTTTTAATATGTTATTATGTGTTTCAAAGCTTAATTTACAGCTTTTATACGAATTGCCTGTGCTAGATCTCTTATTCAAATTCATTTGTAAAATCATTTGCATCAGATTATATATTATGTATCAAATAATTAAATGGAATTTCATAAATAAGTAACATGGGAAAAACTACTTATTTGTATTTGCGAATTCATCCACTCATTGAGTTACAAGCTCATGTATCTTCTAACGTTTTCTTACCAGGAGGTGACCGAGCTTGAGTAGAGTTGGATTGCCTGCGACCTTCAGATTTTACCACCGCGTTCTAGATAGTACGACGTAGCATATTCTATTATTTCATGAAATGTTGACATATTTCACATTCTTTTAATTCTCATGCTAGCTAGAAACTTGGGTATTGCAATTGGTTTATTTCATATTGATGTCGGGCGAATTCCAAAACTATTTACATTCTTTTGGAGTTTTAATTGATGAATGGTGTTAGGGATCAATGTGTATGGATTTAGTTGTGGTTTTTTTTAATTTGTCATGGGTTGGATAAGTCCGTTTTACTAGGGAAACTCTGTAAAATTTTTATAAAGTCGTTTTAGTCCAAAAGTTTTATACATTTTCAAGACAAGTCTAGTTTGCCTTGGCAGTGTGTCCCGGTCAAACTGGTATCTATCGTCGGCACACGCCACGTGTGAAGCCTACGTTTATAAGGAGAAAGAAATAAAGATCCTCTTTCCCTGTTTATAAGGATCTGTATCTGTTTGACCATGCAGTAATGCTTCCGTAAGGCCCTTATACATGTCACATCTCAACTCTTTCTGGTGATAGCGAATATAATTCAATTGTGATGACTCAACCATCGTATAGGCATCAACCCAACCAAAAATTGTTGGAATAGCCTACGTAAGTACACTATATTTGGAGATTCACAGTCCCAATTTTGCAATCTATAGGCAAAAAATTCCCTCATGCTAAGTTTTTTCTGACCTTTAGATGACGTGTTATCTCCATCCCTCAGAAGGATACCATCTCTAAATCCATCTTGACCAAAAATAAAGAGCAGTGGATACAGGAGTGGAAGGTATGACGCACGGTTTTCATTTATATGTTTTAAGCCTTCTTTCTTATTCTGAATCACTATATCCCTGTCACCATTGTTTATGTCAAAATCACCCACTATCAGTGCTGCAATCTCTTTTGCTTTTGGAAAATTGTATGTCCAACCTTCTTTGTCTCTCTTTACAATAAGTTTCAACGATACTTTCTCGTCACCATCTATACGAATCTTTTCTCTAACACTTCTGAAGCACTTTGCCAGCTTATTACGCCTATCTAACATATATTTCAAATCAGAAACAATCTTTTTTGTGCATCTCACTGGCAGATGAAGCTTTACTGCAATAAAATTAAAGACTACAGTTAAATAACAATTTTTAATACTTAGTGTTGATGTATAATATCACAATAAAACAAATACGTTACCCGACAGCTTGCAATCTACTTTCAACCTCATTATTAGTGCTAACAATGTATAGCTGAGAAAATATTAGAGCAAACCCATCTATAGGTACCACAAAGCTGCCTATCTAGTTCTAGTTTTGACCATGCAACCTAAATATTAGAGGTGTCTTCCCATGGTTTAGGCTATTATTCCTCCCATGGATGCGAAGGACAACATCATGTTGTACATTCGGATATTGTTTTAGAAGTGTTACTCATGTCAATATCACCGAAAGCAAATCGGCAAAAATTTAGGACTGTCCATCTTTGGAGGTTGAACTTTCCTTTGCGTGCAACATAATGAAAACTTGGGATTTCTAGCATTTTTACGTTTTTCCAATCTCTCGTCATACCAAAATATAGTACCACAAAAATGACACTTATAGTTTGGGATCCCCTACATCCATGTATTCTAAACCGAAAAAAAAAAAAGGCAAAGATAATTAAAATAGAGAAAAAAATACAAACGCCTAATAAGAATATATAAATGTAAAATGAATTGATGGTGATACATATACTAATAATTATTATACAACTAACTTGCACCACCACGACAATCAAAAAAATAAGATTGCTATGAAGTGAAAAAGCGAAACAAATTATAAATTATTTGCAAGAACTTTATTTATTATTTTTTTTGGAAGCAATATTGAACACACACACATATTTGGGTGAAGTTTTACATCCTAGTGCCAAAGATATTTCTAATCTAATAAGAAAATATATTAGAAGTAGGAAAACTAAAACAAATTTAAATAGCATAAGAGTAGTGAACTGTATCAGTTTCTATAGTTTCCAAGAGGTTTTTCAATTGATTCAGTTTGAATCATTGGGGCCAGGTCATTATTTGCAAACAGTGAATGGCAGAGAAAAAAATTCAAGTGAAATAATGTACAATTTTTTAAAGAAACTTGATCAAACTCCAAAAATAGAGCCTCATGTCTCACATGGTAGCCATCGGACTCGCGCTTTTCTCGGATGGCTGCCATGTAAGACATCATGCTCTATTTTTGGAGACTGATCAAGTTTCTTAGAAAAATAGAAATAACATATGCCTCAACTATTTTTTATGAAATAAAGTGATTATCTAAACACATACATGAGTATAGAATTGTATGAATATGTATAAACAGGTAGAAGATCATAGCGTCATCAATTTCTTCATCAAGTGTCTTGAAATTATCAATTTCTTCATCAACTATCTGGAAATCATTAGAGTTGAGCAAGTTGCTTTCTAAAAGGGAAAAGAAAATAGACGGAGTAAGAGATGTAAGTTAACATTTATATGTAGCATCTAAGTTAAGTTATTAACAAAGTTACTAACAATTGAAAGTTTTGGTATAATGATGTTATTCTATTATCTTGTCATACCAAAATATAACACCACAAAACCAACATCTATTTTGCTGCCTATTATGTGTTTGCCAAGAGACAGTAATTGCATTGTTCTAAAACTGCCATGTCCGTTAAATCTATGTACGTTCTTTGTCGGCTGCAGATTATTACCATTACATAAACCTCTCATGAACATTGATACGGTAAGGAAAAAATACATCAAGTACAATAACACACTAAACAATAGATGTATATATCAGAATATAAATTGAATAAACCAAAAATATTGACCAACAATTTTTTAAATCAATGAATGGCATTCTTGATTCATGGTGCAAACTATTCAAACTTAGGCTAATGGAATTTTTGGGAGGAATAGTGTATCATTGGTGTTTCTAGTTATTCAAAAATAGAATAACTTTGGTTAACTCAATGTGAAGTTACTATGTTGCAAAATTATTAGAGTCGGGGCAAGGCGTTGCCCGAAACGGGAAAATAAGAAATAGAAAAAGAGAAAACCTGTCAGAGAAGATTCACATCTATTATCTAATGCAAGTTCTAAAACACAAACTTGTAGCTCACCTATGTTAGAAAGTACATTACGGCTTGAAATTGGGCTTGTTAAACTGCCCTCATTTTTGCACATATATGCTGTTGAAGATGAAAATGCAACCATTCTTTGCTACCTATTATATATATGTCTACCGGAAGACAGCAGTCGCATTCTTTTAGTATTGCCTAGCTGATTAGTTCTACTGACTTCTCTTGCTAACTGCATAGTACTACTATACAAACCTCTCTAGGATACTGATTAAAAGAAAAAAAAATATTCTGCATAATAATAACTATATATTACTATCAGTATATACCTTGATTAAATAGAAAATGTAGATTAACCATTAGCTAAATCGCTGAATGGTGTTCCAAACTCAAATTGTAGGCTATTAAATGGGTGGTTAGCAGTAACAGTCCGGTGAATATTCCAGTTGAACCATCCATCACTACTGGAGATTCTACAATACAAAAACCGTTAGCCTAGTCAAATTAATGAAGACAACCTAGACATGTAAATAATGATCATAAAGACATGATTGATACGTGTATAAGACTCTTGTGCATGATTGATTCACCATTTTATATTTAAGATTTTTAATACTATACATTGCTATTTGGAGCATGAAGCTCATTTACTTCACATAACTATTCTTTTTATTTTTTTTTCTTGGAAGATCTCACTGACATAACCGGTTCAAGCTTCAAGAAGTTGTTCGTAATGTTGTCTGATGATGAAGACTTGACAGAGAAATAAGTGCTTGTCATCACATTATGCAAGAAATGCGACAACAAAATTTCTAATTAAAGATCAGACAACATCAGATTCTTTTTGCTTTAGAATATCTACTCACCAGGCAGTTCACAGGGTTGTGAATGCTTCCGCTTAGTGCCTTGACTCGTGTCCATTCTGATCCTTGGTGAGCTCTGTTTGGTGGTGATGGTATTGTATGTGTTTGGTGGTGATGGTATTGTATGTGTAATTCATATTTCAATTGCAATCAGTTGCAATGTCAATCACGAACAACAGAGTAAAGAAATGGATATACAACTTCATATGTATAGAAGTCTATTTTACTATTCATTGAATTATGGCACATCATATTGTGTGATTTACTTCCTAGCAACTGGAGGAACAATGTTAATTCCATTATGCTAATATGCGTGGGTTTGATCAAAATAACTAATAAACTAAAGGTGTAGTAAGATGCCACTATCATCAATCTATTTACACACATCTTGAAATTGATTACAACTTACAACTTCATTCTCCTTTAGATATAAAGATATACATTTGTGTAGTTTCTAAAGATTTAACATTCTTTTAGTAAATGCTATAAGAGCTCGATAAAATGCATTCTATATTTCACACAATGGTATTGCAAACTGACCAATTGACGTTAGGAGGCCACAAAAAATGTTAATCATAGTGCACTTGAAAGGTTACCGGTGGAAACAATAACCACAATTTAGGTAAACCAATAAAACTCAAAATATATGATTAGAAACTAAAAACACTTAAATTATGGTTCTGTAGACATTGAAGTTAATTAAAGTTGGACTTGATACCCATAAATTAAAAAATTAAAGTTGGACTTGATATCTATAAATGAAAAAAGCAAAAAGTCTGGGATTAACATCATTAATAACCCGTATTCAATTCAACAATTTTTCACGTAAAACGCCAATGAAAGAAAAAAAAAAGGATTATTTCGAAAAGGATGAAAACATGGTAGTTTCATATTTTCACCCAATCACAGGCAGCCACGTAGCATTTTCACTCTCCTTAAGGGAGAGTGACTCTCTCTATAGCGGGACCCTCTTTTAGCCCCTGAAAATTTAAAAAAAATAAAAATAAAAAGGTATTTCAGTTAGGGGTCGTCGTGGTTCGACTACCCTTTCAACCATCTCCTAGTTACACTATTGAATATGTGTATGTTTAGTGTTCACACTGTGTATAGGTTGACTGAAAATTTCTGTTTGTTGTGAATGTTGTGTGTGTATAGCTTCTGAATGTATTTGAATAATTTCTTGGGTGTATATTTCATTGTAAATTTGAAAATGAATGTCTGATTTTCACGCGATGTTTCAACGTGGGTCTTGAGTTGATGGAAAAAGTCTGAAGGCTGTTTGGTATAACTTATTTTTTATGACAAGCTTATATTAAATTGGGCTCAAGTTTTGGACTTTGATTAAATTCTAGACAACACAACAACTTTAATAAAGTTGGGTTTAAATTTAAATTAAAAAGAAGGGTTCTTTAGACAAAACCCCCATTTTTCATTAGGGGCTTTGAAAAATACCTTCTAATTGAAACTAAATAGATTTTTTTTTCACCTGTGCAAGTGTACATTCATATTAAAATTGATGTGTGAGTGTGGACATCTTATCATAAATAAAGTACAATATAACAGTTGTATTATATAAAATTACGAATTGATATGCGAATTACAAATCACCATAGGATATTTGTAGTAAAATTTCTGAGTTCATAATTTTGGTATCCTACAAACAAGTCCTACAAGTCCACATGTCTAACCTATATAAAGTTGTAATAATTAGTAGTCAAATAATTAGGGATGACAATTTGAGCCATCGACCCATAAACCTGTAGAGACATGCCTCTAATAAGATTAACTTGCTACGTCTAATCAGGGCAAAGAGGCGGGTATAGGACAACATTGTCTGCCCCGCCGTGGGTCTAGGATGGGTGCGGGTCAGATTGGACCCGTCCCATGAACCCATGACCCACCAAGCATTTTCCTTGTTTTTTAATTTTTCATAAATTTAATTCTAAAAATTTATAGAAATTATTAGAGATGGCAATTTGACTCATCGACCCATAAATCCGTAACAATTTATTTTTGTTTTTTATTATACTATTTTTTGAAAGGATTTTTCTATCTAATTGAAAGAATCATGTTATTATATTAGTTAATGTTAGAAACTTTAAAATTCTAAATAAAAGGTTTTGTTTTATTTTACATTCATCAATTAATAATCCGCTGCACATAACATTAATTGAAAGGGAAAAAAATTCATGAGTCTTTTAATAAGTCATGATGATGCCCCACCACGCCCTATTACCCGACCCATCTTAACCCACCCTATGAATTTGTGGTTTGGGGCAGGTTTGGGGCAACTTCAATACTCATAGGGCGGGTCTAATGTATGGCTATCCTACTCCAAACTTGCCTAGTTACCATCTCTACAAATAATCATATCACAATCAACTATTTCAACTATGATTTTAGCCTCTCAATCGTTCGTCGAGACTAATTTTCAAAAAATTCAATAATAACGAATAACAAAATATTAAACAGATACATGTTATTAGATTTGTATAACAAAAACAATAAATATACAGTTTTGATTTAGTATTTGACACGTTAAATTAATGTTCTGTTAATACTATATTACCTGCTTATGTACTCGATTAATGCTTTATTATATTTTACTTTTAAATCATCTAACTCATTTAATATTATCAGTTAACAGTTCAATAATACGCATCGGGCATGTACATATCCGTATTCGCTCGATACTCATTCAAATAAAAATTTTCATACTCATAAGAAAGTACCCTCCCGACATACCCTTTTTATGAGTAAAATTCAAAATTGATAGTTATAATTAAAATATTAATAAAAGGGGACCATATATGTGGGGACCATAAATGGTCCCCACATATTGTAAAGAAATGTAGGTTATACTTTTTAATAAAAAGGGGACCACATATGTGGGCATCCTAAAAAAGAAAATGAGACCAGATAATTAGAACAGAGGGAGTAATTTTTTGTGCTGTTCATTTTCTTCTTGTGGATTTCATGTCTCTTTGTTCACAAAGTTTTCGCTAAAATCCATTGTTATCTTCATCAAATTAAAATATGGATCAATTAGTATTCAGCCCGTACATTGCAAGGCAAGATAAATCCCCAATCTTTCATATTAAAAAAAATTCATTATATACATAGCAAAAAACAATGAATGGCTACAATAATAATTAAATCAAATGAAATAACAACATGAATTCAATCGATATTTTACAGGCTTGACATCTATGGAGAAAAAGACTAAAAAAATAAATTATTTGCATCCTCTACAACCTAATCATTGCAACATAAATAATATAGAAATAAAGATTAAAAAAATAGTCACAAAGATATTCAAGTTAGATCACAGATGTCAAGAAAATAAATTTTAGGCATATATTGTTATGAGAGAATTACATTATGTGTCTTTAGCTATTGATGTGACGCAAATAAATGGATTTTTATTACACAAAAAAAGAGAATAAATCAGTTGATTTACTTCAAGTTATTTTGAACTAAGTTTTTATTTATATTATATGTTATTTTGAAATATTTTTTTAGTTATTCTGAAATAAATTTTTGTTTCCATATTATCAAAGACTCTAGGCAAGTAATTTTGAAAATGAAACAAACATAAATAATAAGTATAAAAATAAATAAATACATCGAAATAATGCCAAACAATTAGTTTATAATGCTAGAGAACAGCAAAACCGGAAAAAATTTTCTAAGTGCGCCAGACAAAATTACAATTATGCCCAAAAAATATGGTATTATATTTCCATTTATACTATTAAATTATTTTGAAATAGCTCTCCAAGTTATTCTAAAATAAATTTTGGTTTTCATATTATCAAGTACTCTGGGAAAGAAATTTTAAAAATCAAATAAACATAAAAAATATATAAATAAATAAATAAATAGGATAATACCAAACAATTAGTTTATAATATCTTCATTTTCAAATAATTCAGTAGAGGGAAGAATAATTTTGAAAAATACTAATCCCTAAGAAGTTGAATTGTACTAGCCCCTCAAATTTACGTCAATAGCGGGTAATAAAAAATTGTAAAAACTCATAATTATATATAAATGCTAAAAAATAGAAATGAACAAACTAAAATGAAAAAGGAATATAAAAAACTAATAAACTAATCTAAATTATTGAAAACTCGTGATGAATATCTAAATAATAAAAATTTAAATTTTAAAACTCGAAAATGAGGTTTATAAGTTTTCTAATATTTTTATTTCATTTTAATATAGGTGTTCTCTTTTTTACACTATCTAGATTAGTGAGTTAATTTTGCGTTGACAAAACTTGTATATTGACAAAAATACACTAATCCCAAATTGTTCTATATTTGGAAGACATTCAATAATAAACCCGATCATGAAGATCAATAGTGGCTGAGTTTTAATTTTTTTAACAAAAAATTTGATTTTTTTTATTTATAAATCTAGAATTTGATGCATGGCAAGCAGCAATGTAAACTTTTTGCAGAAAATAATTTTAAAAAATTTATCCAATTTGAACAACAGTAAGAAACAATACTTAAAATGTAATGTCCCGTGCCCCGTAACAACTGTGTCACGATGCACAGATATATATGATCGTTACACCCGTCCAATGTATGAAAGTGTTACATAAAATATCGCGATTTTGAGAAAATTTGATCCAACTTTATGATTTTCATGTAATCTATGACGCTAAATAAATAAATAATAATAATAATAATAATAATAATAGAAAAGTGACATTTTTTTGGAGTTTGGTTTCCATAGATTCATGGACCCTAAGAAGAGAAAATTCCAAAATTATATGAAGATAAAATTTTGTGATTTTAGAAGGGGAGGAATTATGAGAATGAATTTTGAAAATTGTAAGATAAAAATTTGGAATGATTGGGATAAAGGGATAAGGGATAAGCGTAACCCAGCCCAATCAAGTGTGCAATATCATAATGAAGTCAGTAAAATTATGGGCAGGAAAAATTACAATTGAACATCTAATCCAATTGAAAACTCTTATATTATATATTATATGATGATATGATATGATTGTGAAAATACCGTTTTCTAATGTAAAAATACCCTAAACTAATTTTAATTAAATTCAATTATTTATTAGTTTTATTATTATTAAGTATTAATTTATTATGAATAATAATAATGATTATTACTTTAATTAGTCAACACCCTTCTCACCACCACCGCCACCACTTTCAACCACCATTGGCAACCCTTGCGGCCGCAGCCACCACCACTCAATAAAAATTTAAATAAAAGAAAGAAAAATAACATTAAAAAATAATGTTACCAAAAATCAAGGGAAAATTTAATTTTAACAAAACTTTTCCTGTGTGAAAATCATGTTAACAATCGAAGTGCAATGTTACCACCGCCAAAATACCATGTTAACAAAGTAAAAGAAAAAAAAGTGACAATGTTATGTTACTAATGGTGCAATGTTACCACTGGGAAAATACCATGGTAACAAACATAACAAAATGATAACAAGAAAAAAGAAGAAGAAAACTCGTTTTGATGACAAAACTGAAGAAGCAAAAAGCAAAAACACCACCATTAAATGGAAAATTGATGTCAAAATCACCAAAACAACAATTTATCATAAGAAAATGGTAACAACCCAAAAAATTCGAAAGAAGAACAAGGAAAACACCAGAAAGTTGTAACATATGGGGAAAGGTAACTAAAATTTTAATAAAATTAAAAAATAAAGGAAAAATAACTACCTCCAGAACAAAGAGTAACAGCAGTGCCACTGCAGCAAGGGCGTTGTAGCAGTGTCTAACGACTACTTCTGTTCACAGCAGTCACTGGAAACAACAGCGTAGAGCCCCTTCTCCCTCTGATTCATGGTCAAGCATCTCCCTATTTAATTCACCGATGAGGATTTGAGTCATAGGTCGTGGTAGTAGCGGGCTTGATTCACCGACGACGGGTGGTGGTAGAGGGTTAAGGGCTTTACAGTAGTGGAGGGTTTGAGTCATAGGTCGTGGTGGGTTATGAAGCTGGAGAGTTGTGGTATTAGTTGTGGCGGCGGTAGGTTATGGTTGTAGAGGGTTCAGACCGGGTGGTGGTG